>JARUHE010285698.1:0-12735 GCA_031471125.1 Archaeomysis grebnitzkii | reverse complement strand
AATAAACTAATTATAAAAAATAATTTTTTGATTAATTCGATCTTAGGAAATAATTTTTACAAATAAGTCGTTTAGATCATCAATGCTGAAAGCACAAAGCCTTCACCATTATAATTTGCTTTCATATAATACGTTCATTTCGTATTTAATTAACCTTATAAAATCAGTCAAGTGAAACCTTTTTTTAACAAAATTAAATTTTTTCTTTGTTTTTTTTATGCAAGTTCTGTAGTTAACTAGTAGTATTTTGCTTTTGTTTATTTATTTAACTAATCGTTTGCTCAATTTACTAAACATTGGTTTTATTTTTATATTTACGGAGTTAAATTCATATTTATATGTAGCTAAAGTTATTTAAATTTTGTTTATAAATGACGTCATACGGCAAGGTTTGAACAATAATGTGAACGCCAAAATCCGCCTTGGTTTCTTTATCTTGTTCATCGCCATTATACAATTTGCCTTTTTAATTGATGGCAAAGAATGATCAGATCGCTTACAAAGGCTTTCCTAAATTCATTATCGCGTCCATCGACGCGGAATCATTAAGAAGAGAAACGACAATTTTTTCGTCTTACAAAGAAGAAGAAAAAAGGAGAAGAAAAAAGAAGAAGAAAAAAGGAGAAGAAAAAAGAAGAAGAAAAAGAAGAAGAAAAAAGGAGACTCACAACTGCTTCGAATAATTAGTTATCTTGGTTTATTATTTTCAATTTGATGAACGGATTTTTAATGTTCTCTTTCCATAAAGATGAGATCCTGGATTTCATTGCAATATATTTTCTACGAGATAATTAACATTATTTTGAAAGATAATAATGTTTAGTTTATTAATGAAGTTTAATAGATTAATAACTTTGTATAACATTACCAGTCTTAGTAAAATAATACTATTTAGTTAATCGATATCATTTAATTGTTTTGACTAAATTAACTCAAACTCTTATTGTGACATCTTTTAATATATCTTAACAATTTTGAATATATTTGAATACACTTTAATATACTTTAACACACTTTAATATATTGTAATACATTGTAATATATTTGAATATATTTGAATACACTTTAATACTCTTTAACAAATTTTAATACATTTGAATACATTTTAGTATATTTTAATATTCTTTAACACACTTTAATATACTTTAACACAATGTGATATACTTTAATACACTTTAATGCATTTTAATATTTTATAATAAACTTTACTTTACTGCTTCTAACCGTAAGTATTCAGATGATAAAGGGTCAACGAAAAAACAATGTATTTGTAAAATTTGTCTATTTATTACAATTATTAAATATGTGTATGCTTTCATATGAAGTGAAATATAATTTTAAACATCTTAACTTATTGAAAAACAAAGTATACCTTTGAATATAAAATTTATAAGTTAAGTAATAAAATTACAAAAATTGTGATTATTTAAAAAAAGATTGTATACAATGAAATAAAATAACAAAATAAAATAATTGTAATCATTGCTAAAGGTATTGGCCAAATTTACATACTTTTCAAAATTAACCACACATTTATACATTCAATTAAATTAATGAAAGGAAATCAGTCTTTCTTTTATTATTTCCATTAACTGTTTAATTACATCAAATAAAAAGTTGTTGATAATACATTTATTTAAACAAAGAATGTAACAACAAATTATAAATATATTTATATTTTTTAATTAATTAAAAGAATAATTAAATATTTAATTTAATAATATTAAATATTTTGTGTACTTAACTTATAAATTAATTGATTATTAACCTTGGTCTTAATGTGTTAATAATTGTAATGGAATTTTTGATTTTTTTTTCTGAAAATTCAAAATTTAATTAATTTTTGATAATTGATATTCCATATAATTTAAATTTTTTCTCTTTAGCATTTTTTTTTATTTCGATTGACTTTATAATTGGCAAATGTAGTAACTTTGATGCTGTTTTTTTTAATTTTGGTAAATATTAACAATTTTGTTCCATTTGTATAATACACGATCTTGTTTATCAGACACTGTATTTGTTCATAAATATATGAAACAGATTCAACATACAGGTAACTATGAGATAAATTAAAAAAAAATGTTTTTTGAAGTAATTAATGTTATGAAAGTTTTCAAACATTTGTGTGAATGGTGTTTTGTTTTCTAAATTATTTAAACAATTTAAAATAAGTGTTGACCTTATTATTTAAGCTTTTAAATACACTTGCGTATAAAAATATTAAAACTATTGTTCAAAAAAGTTTATTCTTCATAAAAAGTTTTTAGATAAAATGAAATAAACTTTTGGATGTTCCATCCAAACAAATCCATTGTTTTTCTGGCAGTCCCATAGAACGTGTAATTCGGGGCTAATCAGGATGCAGGAGACGGCCTCTGTAACGAGAAGGTTAATTAGGTCGACCGCCTTTTAGCACACGAGCTCACAATTTTCACCGCCTGTAGGCAGCCGCGGGTCTTCTTGGTCCCGGATGAGACACGTTTGCAAAAGTCTTGATGGTTCTGACGGACTTTTTTTTATGGATTTATCTCTTTTTGAAAATATTGCGTCATTCATAATACAGTTTTTCCCTCATTTGTTCCATATTTTCTTGCAAACACACCTATTCACTTACATACACACGCAAGCAAGTAGACAAAATGTAATGCAGTTAATGAATGTAAAGTATACCATTATATCATTGTACAAAATATGAAACTGTTTTACTTTCATTTTCTTTTGTTTAATTTTTTTAGACATTTCAAATGTGTTTATCTTCAATTATTTAATGAATGGCAAATAATTATTGTTAAGATTAGTTTTAAATTTGCTTGTTAACTTAATACTTTTAGTTAAGCAATTAAAAAATTTATTTTCTATATGCATTATGTAAAGTCACAACATATTTTTACATATTTGTTTACATCTTTTTTTACATATTTTTACAAAATTAATAATTAATTGAGAATACTGTTTATATTTTTCAAAATAGATTAAACAATTGGCAGGCAATTATGTTTGCCTAATAATAATAGACATAACAAATTTAAGTAAGGTAATGTTAGAGGAAGTAATTCCTTAAAAGAAAATTGAACATTATATTTGAAGCTTAGAAAACAGCTTCATACTCGTAAATACAAAATAAAATGTTATTTAAAACTCGTAAAATATAAAATAAGAATTTATTTTGAAAGCACCAAAATTAATAATAAAATATATAATACTTAATGACATGTCATGATTAAGGTAATGAAAGTTCATAATTTGTGGAAGAAAATTTTCATCGTAGTTGGTAAATTTTTCTCATTAAGAAATATGATGAGAAAAATAATATCATTAATGATCAACACTGCCTGACCAATTTCGTTGTTGATTAAGATAAATGGTCTCCTTACTTTCTTTACTTTTATTTTCCTGCTTTATTAAGAATTGTTTACAAGAGTTTTTTTCATTATTTTTTTCATTACTTTTAACTTTACATTGTCAGTTTGTTTTATTTATTTCTTTTAATTACTTTTATTTTCCTGCTTTATTAAGAAGTGTTTACAAGAGTTTTTTTTCATTGTTTTTTTCATTACTTTCAACTTTACATTGTCAGTTTGTTTTATTTATTTATTTTAATTACTTTTATTTTCCTGCTTTTTTAAGAAGTGTTTACAAGAGTTTTTTTCATTACTTTTAACTTTACATTGTCAGTTTGTTTTATTTATTTCTTTTAACTACTTTTATATTCCTGCTTTTTTAAGAAGTGTTTACAAGAGATTTTTTCATTGTTTTTTTCATTACTTATAAATTTACATTGTCAATTTATATTATTTATTTATTTTAATTACTTTTATTTCTCTCCTCTATTAAGAGTTGTTTACAAGAGTTTTTTCTATTGTTCTTTAATACTTTGAACTTTATGTTGTCAATGTATCTTATTTATTTATTGTATTTACTTTTATTATCCTGTTTTGTTAAGAATTGTTTACAGGAGTTTTTTTCATTTTTTTTCATTATTTTTAATTTTACATTGTCAATTTATTTTATTTATTTCTTTTAATTACTGTTAACTACTTTTAATTTCCTGCTTTATTAAGGGTTCTTTACAATCGTTTTTTTCATTATTTGTTCAATACTTTTAACTTTATATTGTCAATTTATTTTATCTTTTTTTAATTGTTTTTATTTTGCTTCTTTTTTAATTACTTATATTATTAATTACTTTTGTTTTCAGTTTTTTTTTTTAGAAAAATTACAAGATTTTTTTTAACTATTTTTTTTTCAATAATTTTTACTTTACAATATCTTTTATTTATTTCCTTTAATTACTTTTATATTCCTGTTTCATTGAGAATTTATTTCCCGACTTTTTTTCATAATTTTTCAATACTTTTAAGTTTATATGTAAATTTATTCTATTTACTTTTTTTAATTGAGATTGTTTACAATAGTTTTTTTTCAGTATTTTTAACTTTATATTGTCAATTTATTCTGTTTTTTTTTTTGTTTTTTTTCTGCTTTATTAAGAATTGTTTACTATAGTTTTTTTCATTATTTTTTTCAATATTTTCAACTTTGTATTGTCAATCTATTGTATTTATTTTTTTTATTTTCTTTTATTTTCCTGTCTTATTAAGAATTGTTTTCAATATTTTTAACTTTACATTGTCAATTTATTTTTATTATTTTCTTTTCATTACTATTATTTTCCTGCTTTATTAACAATTTTTTTTTTCATTATTTTTTCAACACTTTAAGCTTTACAAAGTCATTTTATCTAATTTATTTCTGTTCATTACTTTTTTCCTGTTTTATTTAATAATTGTTTACAAGAGTTTTTTTTTTATTAGTTTTTTCAATAATTTAAACCTTACATCGATAATTCCCTTTAACTTAGTTTAACTTGTTTTTAAAAAATATGTTCACTGAAGTTTATTTTTTATTTTAAATATAGCCTTAATTTTAAACTGTCAGTTTTTTAATTCATTTCACATAACAACTTTTTTTAAGGAATTCTTTCTTGAATTTGTTTTGTTATTTATTTTGGTTTTTATACAATACTTTTATTTTTAACTACCAATTGATTTTTCATTTATTTCTTTTATTAACTTTTTTAAGAGTTAATTCTTGATTTTTTTTTTACAAAACTTTTTATTTTAAACTATCACGTTTTTTTAATTTTTCATTATAATGCCTTTAACAAACTTAAAAATTTATAAAGTTATAGTTTTGAAATAATGAACTTTAAACATTTTATTCTTTAATTTCAAGAAAACACTTAGTAACAAAATGGTACATAAATCAGAACAAAATGTTTTATTTTTTTAATGTAGATATTAACAAGCACGAGCAAATGCTACACATTAAAAACTGTGTTTGTATTTTGAAAATGTTTCTACAGTTGCGTAATTTTTGAATGCAATTTTATATATTAATATGTTAACACTTTTCTTTCATTTTTTTCCAACAAAATTATCCCTAAGCCTTCAAAAAAATGTTGGTTATTCATGAAATTGATGATTAATAAGTCAAAAAACTCCTAAAATGAATATTATTTAAGTAAATACAGAATTTTGGCAAAAATGTAGTTCATTCATTCTACCTTAGAATCTCCAGTTCTTTCATTTGTTTTAAATACAATTTTCTCTAAACCATCAAATAAAAATCTTAGTTAACCATGAATTTAAACTTTTTATAAAATTCATGTTATAATAAGTAAATGGTGATTTCACAAAAAAAATCTTAATGGCACCAGTGTAGAATGTTATGTTCCTTAATTTCATTTAAGCAAACTTTTATGTGAATCTTTTTTATTATTTTGAAAAATGGTAACATTTCAGTAGAGTCCACAAATCATTCACTGCCCCAACACCAATAACAACAACAACATCAATAATCAGAAGTCGTTTAATTATTATTGCAATAGTAATTAAACAAAATTGTGTTTTCAAAAAACAGTTCAATATCTTATCTTTTTATTTTTACTGTTTGAATTATAATAATCATACATTTTATGTATTAGCCTATAATTACACATTTATATTAATTCTTCTCTTTTGCCGTTTAAAAATTATTATAGAGGTAAATGTATAAACATTTTATTGATGTATTCGTGTTCTTGTATGTCAAAATATGAACACAAAAAATATTTGTTGTCATAATATTATATTTCTCATCAACTCGACATATAAGATTATATGTTAAACGCATAATCCCTTTACGTGCCTGCACAAATACATGTGTGTGCAAGTATGGTCGTAAGTGAATAGTGAATATAAAATAGAAGGACTTAAAAGAAAAGTAATTTATTTGAAGAATCCTTGAGGATATATTGTTAGAGATCCTATGAATATATCATTAGTTCCAACTTATAAAACATCACTTATAAATACTATTATTATAACAATGGACCTCAAAAATATAAAAACTTCAATTTTTTATGTTTTTTCCTGAGTAAATATTAACTGAATTTTAAATGTCATTTCCTTACATTTGAATAAATTTGAAATTTGTCTATTTTTAAAATCTAAATAAATGAATAGCTAGCTAAATATTTGACATTTAGTATTAATAATAGCTTGACCATTACTTTTATGTTTTGTTAGTTTCAGTTTTAGTTGTTACTTAAAAACATTTTTTGAAAATGTATTTTTTCATGTGGCAACAACAATTATTTAAAAGCCAATTAGCCATTATGGTGATAGTTAATAAATATAAAATAATCAAAACTAAAATTAGAATAATTTTAATTAAACTTGTAATTATAATGATATCTATAATAATAAAAATAATACATATGCATGAACAAATAAATGTTAATGTTTAATAAAATTAATGACGGTGCAATTTCAAGACTGTTCCCCTTGATATAATTTCACCCATTTTCAGCCCAAAATCTTATTAATGTTACATCAACTGGACAAGCGAGAGTCAAAAGCGTTGTCATGGGAACGCGTGTTCCGCATCTTGCACGTTTTGCATCTTAAGTGTCGAGATCGATTCTTTATCCGAGGGAGGCTTCCTAACTCATTCAAGTGGTCACTTAAGAGCGGTTAAAATGTTTAATCAATTTCGTTCGGTTTTTCTGATTTGGAACAATTCATTTCTTAGTTTTCTTAATTTCCCCATTTCAAATATTATGTTGTTTGAATTAAACTATATTTAAAAGGTTTGAAGGTTTTGAATGCTTGATGCTATATACAATACGTACATATGTAATTCAAGGCAACATCATATGGTAACCTTACTATAACAACAAAAGACTTCTCCGAAATACAGTCTTGCAAATTATAAACAAGAAAATTTAATTTAATTTCACAATGTTTTTAAATACTTATTGGAAATATAATGTTATTAATAAATTATTTATCAGTTTTTTTTATCTAGATAACAATTCTTTTGGAAATATACACAACTCATCGCTTATGGCTAACAACTGATCAATATATATTATATATATATTTTTTAATATAACATTTGATGTCTAGAATCTTAAATTGAAATAAGAAACAAAGGTGACGGAGCTTAGCTTTTGAATAATTTCATTCACTCCCTTAATTTATCACAAATCGTGACGTATATCAAAACTTTTGGGAAAATTAACTCATTAATTTCATCCAAATTGAAGAAAAGTCACATAGAAGAAATCTTGTGCAAGAATTTTATGGAATATTATAAATCGATATTATATATTAAGAGGTTGTGTATAAAGCCCCGTGGGAGGCATAGATAGAAAACACCATTACCTATTATGAGCGCCATTATGACGTACACAACAACAGTGTCAGGCGTAATAACTCATTTATTTATACAACCATTAATATCTCATTTACTGATCTGAAAAAACCATTTTATTCGCGGATGTACAAAGTGTAAATTTTGAATTATTTTAGGGTAAACAAAATTGATGAATACGCCACGATGATCGAAACATTAATTTTTACGGCCCATTTCAAAAGAAAAAAATTTATTCTCAGCAATATCAGTTATTTTGAAACATTTTAATAGTTGGTTGTTTAACCTATTCAGTAAGTTATTATCAAATCATACACACGTACACAGACACACACACACACACACACACACACACACACACACACACACACACACACACACACACACACACATACACAATATGTATATATATATAAAAAACTTGTATCTGTTGAGTTATAAGGGATTTTATGTTTTTTTGTGGAGATGGGGTCATATTTTTATGTTCAGTATCTAAGTAAAACATTCAAATTTTTATTTGTTGACCTACAATTATCATTTATATCTCAAATGAACAGCTATTGAATGTACATTAAATGTTAGGCAATTTTTCATATTTAAATAAACCTTTTTTTATTACTACAGTAAAAATCCTGAAAAGTAGACCGAAAAGTTGTCTAAGTTATAGGAAGAATCTCTGTCTTAGGCATACCGATTTAACACCGTTGCCACTTCTATTTTTTTAAATAATTTATAATAAGAAATATTATATTTTTTGTAAGTTGCTGGGGAATTAATGTCCTTATAGCAGTGTATAAATGATTATAGTGTATAGTGTATAGCAGTGTATAAATAATTATGTTTCCAAAACTAAACTGAACCATTTTCATCATTTAATTTTTTCAGTTTGTGATTGTTTTCTTCAAGAAAATGAAACTTGCGAGAAGCATCCTTCATATTTGATCTTGAACAATCCAGTAAGTCTCAGTTCTTGTTTTTTTTTTAAATTTAGATACTATTAATAAACTTGATTTCATCCATAAAGACATATAGTTATAATCAGATATATTGCATATTTATATGTTTAGATTCTGTTGGAATGTTTTAAAATTTGCTTAAAAAACAGTCATTCATTCTTCTGTTTCTAATGCACATGAGCAACCAGAGCTTTTGTCATTGTCCAGAACAGTTACACCGTAAAAAATAGTTTGAATATATATTTTGAAAAATAATTATTTAATAAAAAAGTTTGAAAGTTATTTGGTTTTGTTTAAAAATGTGTTGAAAAACTGTTTTAAATAAGTTCTATAGGTTCATTGCTTAAGTTTGTGTAGTTTAACACAGACTAGTCATTAGAATTTCTCTAAAATTTAGCGGGCAACTTTCATTAGTAATTCTAGTGTTGTTTTAATATATAAAATATTAATTGATGGCTCATTATTTTATAGGTTGAGCGTGTAATGGAAGAAAATAGAGCAGCCTTAACATTACCTTGGCCTTTAGCAATTGGATATTCTGTCTTTAAGAATGCAGGAGATGGAATCTGGTGCAATCTAAGCCTTCCTGTTGGCATCGTTTTTGGACCTTATGAAGGAGTATTTACAAAATCTCTTCCTGGAAAGGAATCTGGTTATGGATGGATGGTAATGTTTTGTTTTGCTTGTTTTTCAATGGAATTAGTTATATTGACTTTTAGTATTTCATTTTAGAAGCCAGTTCATATCATTAGTTTTGCATTGTTCAAGATGTCTAATAATATAAATTTATTGCACATTTTCTCTTCAAAGATTTAATATTTTGTGTTTGAAGAAGTGCTTATTTCCAAAAAAATAAATTTGGGAAATTTGTGCTATATTTCAAAATACTTCATTTCATAAGATGATAAGGTGACTTTTAATTTAACAGATAAAAAATGTTTAAAATATAATGAGTGTTTTGTTCGAAAAAAGTTGTCTCATTTTTAAAAAATGGGTGGTGGTGGTTGTCGTTGTCGACTCCCCTCCTTCCTCGACAGTGAGGCTGGAGCCCTCACGCTGGCAGGTCCAGCTTCCACCCCAGCAGGTTCGACCATTAATAAAGTAATCCTGCAGCTACCACCGGGTCCGTCCTGAGGGACTCTGTGGCCGCACATGGGAGCATGCGAACAAATGGGTAGTGTTGTGTGCAGTGGCTGGGGAGTCGGGACTCTAAACATCCGACTCCGACTCCTGTATATTTGAAAGACCGACTCCGACTCTTGTATATTTGAAAGACCGACTCCGACTCCTCAAGTCTATAAATTGGTCCGACTCCGACTCCACAGCCCTTGTTGTGTGCTTGATGTTGGCACAGTAGACGATTTGGAGAGGAGTGTGTGTCTGGAGCAATTTTGTGGGGATTCGTTTGTTCGAAGTTGTGCCAGTGCTCTGCACATGGTGTGTGGTAGGTAGGGTTTGTTCAGTGTTGTTTATCTCTGATGCTGTTCTATTTGGTACTTTGTTCGGTTGTATGGTGCTGGTACAGTTTATTACTATGTGTGTATGTATTTAATTTTTGTTTTGTTTCATTGTTTGATATGTTGTCTGTCTTGTTCTGGGGTAGTGTCTGTTTATTGTGTAATTTTTGTTGTTTTTTAAAATAATTTTTTTTAATGTGCTTAGGATTGTTTTGTTCTAGGGCGATAGGATGGTTTGGGTGCTGGGATGTTTTTGAGTTGTGTTGCGTGTAAGTGTAGATGGGTCTGGATGGAGAGTATTTTAGTTTCTTCGTGTAGTTGTTGTACCTCCTGTGGTCATTCGACATCAACATCTTTAACAATAGGTAGCTCAGTAGCATTACCTTTTGCAAAAACTAGCAAGAATGATTTTATTTTACCTAATGTATATTTTCAAAAGATTCAATTTTTTTATTAGATTACTATTTTAGATTTAATAACCAACTTTCAATCACTTTACAGATACGAGATAGTTCTGGCAATGCGTTTTCTGTAGATGCAGTTGACACTACAAACAGTAACTGGCTCCGATATGTTAACTGCTCTCGGACTGAAGATGCAAGTAATTTGGTGTCTTTTCAATACCGTGGCAACATTTATTACAAAACTTCTCGATTCATTGAAAGGTAATTTTGATTAAAGCATTTTTAAAATTTCATTTGTGACAAGTTTTAATTGACTATGCACGATAGCTATAGCACTCTCAACACAGGCTATATATATACACACCAATGATATTCCAAAAGATTTTTCAAGATTTATTCTTTTAATGTTGCAATTTAGTTTAACTTCATTACAAAAATCTTAATTTATATTTCGTTCATTCCATTTGTTTAAATGATAACAATAACATCAGTTAGTTCTGACAGATGCACTATATCTTGGATTTTTAGTGGTTCTTGCCCTCTCTATCATATGCTTGGAATCTAGTCCTTTGTTCACATTAATTAAAGGTTATCTGAAAGTTCTCATAGAAATAATTGATATGATTCAAATTATCTATACAGTTTAGATTATTAGATTGGATTAAGTAGCTTTGTCACATGGATTTATGCTGTACCAAACTGTTTGCATGAATAATACAGCTCTATTATTATCAATGTAGCTCAAAGCAATTTCTCAGAAGCTGAGACTAACGTGTATTTATATTTCAGGCAACATTAATTCAACAGTAAAGTAGAGCTTTATATAAATGTATACATTGTTTTAAATTATCCTAATTAATCTCTCTTGGTCCTCATTCTCTCACAGTTTTTTGAAGTCAGGTTAATTGTTTTGCAACTTGGTCAATTAATTTTTTCATCTGCTTTGATTATTAAAAAATGATACGGTTTCTCAGCATTTGTCATTCATTTAGGGAGGCTACATATTTTCTATTTAGCCGTGTCAAGAATGTTTAACAAATAAATATATAGTTTATAACCACAGTATATGGTCTGTTTATTTCACTTTTTTTAAGTTTTAACACAAATGCAAATTTAGTGAATTATAAAATACTTTCAAGTGAATATGAAGATTAATTTCATTGTCGTCTATTGGAGTCCGTTCTAAGGTTATTTCGTTGGTAATTTGAACGTGGCTGTATCCCCTTAAAATATTATATTCTAAGCTTATCCTAGCTTGGAGGATGTGGGCTACATATCTTTACGGTAAACAGAATTTGATGCGAGTTGTGATATTAAAGTTGATGTGTGAAGCAGGGCAGATATCGGTTAAGTTGGATTACACCTGCTATTTAAAACCCAAATATTATTATATTATGTATTGAAAAGGAAGAAGCATTTTAAAAATAATTGGTAATTTTTTTCATAATTTGACCACAACAGTTTTCTAATTTCTTCAGCATTTGTATGTAATTTTTTATTCTTTACAGTGGTTCAGAACTGTTGGTTTGGCATGGGGATGATTATGCAACTGAATTGGGTTTTGTTTCTAAACACGTAAAGACTCCGAAAAAAACAATTCCAGCAACTGCAAAAGGTAATTCTGTTCTTTAATTAAATACTTATTTTCATTTGTCTGTGACACCTTGGTTTCATCTACGCATGACTGATTAATGTTAGTCAATTGTTTTACTTTACAAGGCTAAAGTATTTGATGCAACTTTATTGATGTTTTCATCCAATCTTAACTTCTATGTTCCATTATCTTTCCAACTTTTTTTCATGCTCTACTTCATTATCTAGACCAGTGGTTCTTAACCTTTTTTCTCCAACTCCCCACTTTTTAGTGAGCCAGCTCTCCATTCTTCACCACAGCCTCGGTTGGTCTCACAAACTCTCCATTCACAATATAAATTTGAGACTGCAGTATTGGAGAGAGATATGAAACAATTCGCCTTTTTTCTGAATTTATTGGGAAAATAAAAACAAACAAAAAATGCAACACTTTACGGGTTAATGAGATTTCTGCATTTGTTTTACTTTGACGAGTGCCTCAATGTTCAGTTCCATTTTTGAAATGACGAAGTGCAAATCAGATGCAAGGTCAATCAGGGGGTTTCGTGATTTCGTTTTGATCTGAACCATGCTCGAAAACGCAGACTCACACAGGTACGTGGAAGGAAATGCAACCAGTAGTGT
>JARUHE010285587.1:0-12736 GCA_031471125.1 Archaeomysis grebnitzkii | reverse complement strand
GTGTGTGTGTGTGTGTGTGTGTGTGTGTGTGTGTGTGTGTGTGTGTGTGTGTGTGTGTGTGTGTGTGTGTGTGTGATGTGTAAAATATAACAGCATCATCAGTTATACATAATTGTTCATTCTTAAGAATGTGCACTTAACAATTAAAGAATTTTAATAAATATTAAGTAAAATAACTAAACAGGTTATACTTAAATTTAAATACTATTAAAACTGTGCAGTGCGCATATAATGAAATGACTTTTTAAAATATGCTATTGAATGTTCGTGGAATTTTTCATTATTATTATAAATGTTTGTTAACAATACTGCTTAGAATAAGTACAACGATATATTGTCTCGGTATTTAGAAATGAATATTTAAAAGGAGAAAAAGTAAAATGAAAAAATAATTTAGTGTTTTGTAGTAAAGTCATAACGTCTGGCAAGAATGGTGCTGCAATTATTGAATACATAATTGCAGACGTCACGTGGTTTTATAATACAATCCATTATCTTAGGAACACAGTGTTTAGAATGTACCTCCTCGTGGGACGCTCATTTCTGTGAAATGGATGCCCTCTTGCATAAAAATTTAAATCGCCTATTTATACTCTTGGCATGATGCTTTTTAACCGGCAATTTATCATTCAAAATTGACTATAAACAAATGGTATGAACACCTAGTATCTCTGATCTGTCAATTTAGGGAGATCAATCAGCTATCAATGATTAGACTGGTAAAAAACACGGTCGTATTGTTAAATATCTTTAAAAAATATAATAATCCATATTTTATGGTTATAATAATTGAGCTTGTATAACTTTACAATTGTTATCCACATCTTCCTTGTTTATTTATACTGATAAATTCTAATTAAATATTACAGTATGTTCGTGAATCGCATTGAACCTAAACATTTGTGGATCTCGGCGAAAGAAAGCATTCATTATACTACTACATTTATTTATTTTTTGTTGCTGTCCATTAAACTGTTGATAGAATATTAAATAAAGCATTTGATCTTACTTACATTGTTATCTATCATTTGATGAATGCTATTACCAATACAACGGTATACGAATTGTGATATTGTTTTATATTTTAACTTCTAATATTTATTTTTCACAAGCAAATCGCAGGTATTGTGCCAATCACTTGTTGTATAATGTATACTAACTACTCAAACCTTCCACGTTATAATTACAATTTTACCACTGGAAAAAATAATAAAGTCAGATTTGCTTAAGTTTTTGATGATTTTCTCTGTATAATGTATTAGGAAAAGTCGTTCATTCATTGTCTACATACTAGTTAACATAATTTTGCTTAAGTCAATAGCTATAATTTGTGTTTACTACATAACCGAACTGGTTGTAAAACTACTTTAAAATCAAACCAATAATAATAATATAATAATATAACATAATCAGTTATTTACCAATTTACTAAAAAAAATCGTTCACAAAAAAAAACGTTAGCTTTGATCGTTCTTTTGTTTATTGAATTTGTATCCTGTTATTTTTTTTGTTTTTTATGTCTAACCAAGTTTCTAGTTTTGACAATTTGGTGTATGCTATACATATATTAAAGATTCAACGAACAACTATACAATATATTAAGTTATATTTTGGTAAACTAAATGTTTACCTACATATATTGAACTATGTTTTTGCTGTTTTGAGTTAACCTAAGTGTGTGTAAGAATGTTTTCGCACAATCACTATTGTCCAAAGATGTTTTTTAACCAGTTGTCGAGTTATTCATTAATGAATTTTTCATGACTGTCTCTTTTGTAATTATATCAGATTTTATCTTTAAATGTTTTTGTGTGTTATGTTAAGCATTTTGCAAAAATGATTATTCCACCAGTCTCACTCGTTCTATATTTGTTCTAAAAAATATGTAAAATTACATCTTTATTGTGAAAATTAGACTAGGTACATTCGAGAGTCGATTACATTGAGTTTAATTTCTAATAAAATTAATGCGCTTGTGCATTTTTAACAAAACTTTTACAAGAATATGTTTTCTGGTAGCGGTGAAGTTTGAGTTCAACATTATATAAATTATGTCGAAATTTATTTTATTTTGGTACACCATTGAAGCACCATAGAAGGCATCGAGTATGGGTCGTGTACCACGGTAGGCAAAAGATATTTGAAGCAAAAGCTAGCAAGTGCTCCAGGCAAGGTGGAGTTTCTATCGAGACACCGAATGCAAGCAACACGAATCGATTTAGTAAAGCAAAAAATCTTTAATTATTGCTTTTGAAATCAGTAAATTATCTAAATAATGTGTGTGCTTAATTACTCTTAGTGTAATTACACGGATGAATAATTTCTTATTTTATAATTCAATCTAATTAATCAAATGATCCTAATTATAAGATAATTGCTGAGCGTGGTTTACACGTAAGCGAAATTAGATGAGTAAACTTTGATTTATTAGGTTCAATATTTAATTTTTAATTGTGTTTGTTTTTATGTTTCTTGATTTTTTTATAAATATCAATATAAATTCAATAATGCACTTAGCTAAATAAAATTATAGAAGAAACAATTTTGATTATCATATGTGAATTATTGGTTTTAATCGATTGTGTGAACGAAGTAAAGCGAAGGCTCTATACTGAATAAAGTTTTGGTTTATGTTATTATTGTTGTTGCTGTCGTTGTTTACGTTGTTGTCGTTGTTGACGTTGGTGTAGTCGTTTTTGCTGTTAATACCATTGTCATTTCCATTGTCGTTGTCATTGTCGTTGTCATTGTCATTGCCATTGTCATTGTCATTGTCATTGTCATTGCCATTGTCATTGTCATTGTCATTGTCATTGTCATTGTCATTGTCGCTGTCGTTGTTTTTGCTGTTGTCGTCGTCCGGACCAATTTTTTTGTTTCTTAATTTATAACATTTTTTTAGAATAAAATGTACGAGGTTTAATTCTAATTATTCTACATCTGAGGTTTTCATTACTAAAATGTATAGTATTTAAATAGTAGTGTTTTTGTCCTTTGTCCTAAATTTTGAAACATTCAAAGCAATAGCTGTTGTTAAAAGTATGTTAACCAAAATAAAGTAATGGTTTATAGTGTTTTATTTTCCAAATTATTTTTTTAGAATAAAATGAACAACTATCAATTTTAAACAACCTTTAATAAAAAGATGTTTTACAATTTTTTTTTAAATAATACACTTTTTGAAGAGTTTTTTATTTTTTATTTTAAAGGATTCTTTACATATTGCAGTATAACAAACTGTTAATTAACATCAATTTTTTAAAGACATTTTCTTACACAAATTATTTTTTTTTTAAATAATAACTGATCTTAGGAGTATTTGATTAATCATTTTATTTTTACTTTATTTCATATTATTTAAGGATTGTTTAATTAGAATGAAATAAAACACTCTTAAACATCAACAGCTTTTACTAAATAAAATGTAATTATCCACTTTTATTCATTTTTTAAGGCATATAAAAACAAAATAAATTATTAAAAAAATGAATTCACCAGTTTTTTCCTATTCATTTATTTTATTAACTTGAACAAATGATAAAATCGCTCAGGAAAGAGGGAACACATTTTAAAATTATTTAAACACGCGTTTATAAATTATATTAAATCATTTCTTTCGTTTTTCTACGTTTAATTATATTTATACTGAGGATACGTAAGCACATAGCATATTTTTAATACATTTCGGCTTCTTTGAAGTTTCATCAAGAATGTATAATGTTTATATCATATATGCTCAGTTTCGTACAAATTTGATATTTAACATATTTTTTATTCATTTGTGCTAGTGCAAAAATAGTTTTACACACATTGATATTTGCTCTGCCTCAGAAAACAAAATTACATTATTTATTAGCATAAGGTTATTGTCCAACAAACCGTTTAAAGACGTTGCCAAAACATTTGTAACAATAACAATTAATTTGGAGTTTTGGTGTTTGTTTTTTTTAGCTTTTTTTTAAATATATAAATATATCTCCACCAAACAACCTCATCTTAAATATGTACGCATGGAAAAGTTGTACAACAAATGTTTTAATTGTAGTTTTTCATGAACATTTTGAATCGCTTACAAGCACTATAAATATTGCATTTAAAAATCAGTAATTTTCAATTACTTTATTAAATCAAAGATAAAACGCAAACGAGATGATAAAGTGTTTCTGATGACTGTTTGGAGGTGTTGAAACAAGATAATGTTCTTATGATTAATTAACGGCCGAAAGGATATCATTGATTAATTAATCTCGTGTACAAGGCCAACTCATTTCACTTGACTACACCTTTCGATTCATTTATCATTATTGCCGATAGATCGAATAGAAACAAAGTTTAGAAGTTAGAAAAGTATCCTATAGGCACTAACAAATCTGTTTGGTGAAATAGATGTTATACTATTATTGACATCGTTGCTCACACTTCAATGTCCACTTTTTGCTAACTCTGCAATATAAAAAATATATATCAGTCGTATATATATATATATTATTATGAATTAATTGAGTACTTCTCTTAATTTTAGAACAATCAAAACTATTTAGAGAAGTAGCTGAATGTCTTATATACAATAGATGAAGTAGGTTTGATAATCAATTTTTTGGTGAATTATCATTCATTAATTAGGGAAAATTCACTTTAAGTTTTTTTATGTATTCATATAGCCAAGTAAAATATGAAAAGTTAACTGTTTTTTTTAATGTCTAACAGGTTGCGAAAATCTGTTTTCTCGTTTCTTCGAGAACCTTTTTCAGTTTTTATTGCAGAAATACACTTCTTATTTAAGACAATTTCTTAGTTTTGGAGGATGAAACAATTCTGAACAGGAAATAAAACATTGTCTTAGCACACGTATATCAATTATTCTTAAAATTTAAGTATTAAGCTTTCCATAATATATACAGAAGCTGAAGGTAGTTAAGAAAAGCTTAACACAATTATGTGTCATTTCAGGGCGTAAATCGGGAAACGGAGGCCCTTTTCAGAACCTCATTCGTTGAACATTTCATTGTTATTTTAATAATTTTATATATGTTTTAATATTCTAAGAAACTTTTATTCTACACTAATTAGTGCATAAATGAATGGTTAAGGATTTATGAAGTTATTTTTTAGAATCTGAGGCACCCATTATCACGAAAATAGCATTAGATTTAAGCTCTGTGTCATTTACAGAGCGTAAATATAACGCTATTTTTGTGATAATGAGTGCCTCCAATTTAAAAAAAATTTCTTCATAACTCCTTAACCACTCATTAATACACTAATTAGTGGTAAATAAAAGTTTCTTAGAATATCAAAACATATATAAAATTATTAAAATAACAATGAAATAACTAGTGACGTTCTGAAAAATACCTCCTTTTCGCGATTTACGCCCTAGTTATTTATGCTGTATGTTTGACTTAATTCAACATAAAACCTTCATAAAAAATGAAGCAAATCTAAACAAATACATTTTTAACAAAAAATTTGAAATACAGAACACTGAACGAACATTTACAGAAAATAGTTCACCTTTAACTCATTTAAGAAAATACTTTGCACTCATTTAATCAACGCAAATACTCTCCATACCTTTAATTTATTTTGTATTAAAATTTCGTCCATTGAATTCAATTAAATTCATTTTAATTTAAGATAAGTGGTTTTTAAATGAAAGTCATTTCAAGAAAATGATCTTGAACTTAATAAGAAATTTGTGAGAAATGTTCTCATTTCTAATCATTTACATTTAAAATCTAAAAGGAAATCAAAGCGAAATTAAAAAGTAAATTTTCTCTAATGTTTGAAGCAATTATTCAAATGTTTTATAGCTTTTAGTAATCAATTATTAATTATGAAAGCAAGCTTCTTAGTTGAAATATACTTTAAAATAGTCGTATATGAAATACATATTCGGTTTATTAAAATACAATTTTTAAACCGTTTAGCACTAGATTAATATTTCATTAAATGGCTTCCATAACATTAATGTATAAAACATAATTAATGAACAATACGATCTCTAGTTAAACATTTTGAATAGCCTAAGCGTTTTCAAGGCTACCTACGACTTATTAGAATTTGTTAGGCTGTGACAAACAGCCTCTGAAAACTACTGTTGATTGTTGGGGCGGACGCGGATGCGGATTTTTTTACTTTTTTTAATTTGTGTTTTCAAATCTTGGTTAGTAGAATTATTAAAATAATATTTATCTTAAATCTTGGTTAGCTACCACTTGGTAGAATTGTGAAAACAGTTTTTTTTTTAATTTTTGTTTTACATATTTTTTTATTTAACAGTAATGGCTTTATATATAATTATGAGCAATATTGCCTGGAAAATATTTCTTTGTAAAATTAATATTTATTGAATTAATAGGTTTTTAAATCCTGGCTAGCTAGCAATTAGTAGAATTATGTAAATATTAATTTTTTACTTCTTTTGTTTTTAATTCTTGGTTAGCTACCACAAAAAAATATTTGTCTTTAATTTTTGTTTTACAATTTTTTTTATTGAACAGGAATGATTTTATTCTGTCCAGAATATTTATTTTTGTAAAGTGAATATTTATTAAAATAATAAGTTTTCAAATCTCTGTTAGGCACAAGTTAGTAGAAATATGAAAACCAATTATTTTTTAAACTGTATATACATTTATAAAGTAATGTTGTTTTCATAACTTTTACTCAGTCGCAGCCTTAATTCGTTTACGAATTTCCCTACTACTTGTTTTTATAAATATTGACTTTATAAGAAACTAATCTTTCACTCGAGTTGTTAGATTTTGTTGTTTAGCGATTGCGTCTTTTAAAATTGTGGCGGAATATTATTTTTGAATTGTTATTATAAATAGAAAAACCAAGAATTAAAACAAAATGTATTGCATTACAAGTCTATAACATTTGTAGGAACGTTATAATACTTGAAAGAACTAACTAATCCAATGAATTAAGTCCTTATGATAACGATAAAAATAGCCACTTTTTATAACCACCCTAGAAAAGATGTGTGTGTAAGTATACCATTACCATACAGAAAAAATATACTTAGAAAATTAATTATGGCATAACCTTATTAATAAGTTAAGGATGTAACCTTAGGAATGTTATTGGATTTATTAAATTATAAATATGCTCTATCTATCTGTATTTAATGTTACCTCTCATTTGTATTACAATACCATTCTAAAATAAATAAATAAATATGTTAACAGTTTTTTAACCTGCCAGTTATCCGCAATGGCCGTATGCGAGGTCTTCTACTGTAAATGGCCGTATGTAATGTAATGTAATGTAATGTAATGTAATATGTAATGTAATGTAATGTAATGTAATGTAATGTAATGTAATGTAATATGTAATGTAATGTAATGTAATGTAATGGCCGTATGCGAGGTCTTCTACTGTAAACATACTGTGATAGATATTAGACTTCTATTACTCTTTGGCATTTTTTAAAAAGTATTCATTCATCATTTATTTAAAATCAAAGTTAAAAATTTAATAAATTATTAACACAAAAATATTAACGAGTTTTATGTATGGTATTAAATTCAGACACATTAAAAATGAAAATATACAGACAGCTATATATTTGCATGACAGAATGGGTAGATTTAACTAAAAAATCAGGAAACATAGCAAAATCTTTGTTAGTTTATAAATTATGTCTTTTATTATAAACTATATTGATTAAAAGTAAATTACAAAATATGAATTAGGTCTAATTGCATAATTATAATCTATATTAATATAATTAAAATTACAAAACATGAATTAAACTATTGATTAAAATAAAACCAAAAAAAATGAACTCGATTTAATTGTACAACTATAAAGGCACAAACTTGTCTGCTTTCACATAAATTATCAAACAAACAAGTTTGATTAATGAAAACGCGTCAAAATATTCAATGTAAAGAATACATTTTTTCCAAACTACTCATTTATAATAAATAAAAAATTTCTTCTCACTAATTTAAAGAAAAATGGAAATTAATGTAATATTTTCTTCATTAATCATTTGTTGTAAGGGTTTCTTTCAAAAAGGTTGTGTTGTAGATTTAATATTTTTTTTTGCTAACTTTTTTAATAAACCCTTCGTGAATACTGTATTAATATTTTAAAGGTTTCTGGAACCGTCTTAAGATATACATTCATAAACACACACACACACACACAAACACACACTAACACGCACACGCACACACACACACACACACACAGGCACAGCCATACAGACACCCTCACACGCGTACATATTTATATATTTTGCTGGAGCTCTGTGTGAAAAGACAGAAACGTTGTGTTTAAAAAATGTGAATAATAGAAATACATATTTGAGGGCGGTTGCTTACGAGCTTTACCTGCTTTTGTCCCCAACACAAAGACGGCTTCCCCTTCAAAGATCCCTTGCACTGCTAGGCTAGATCCCACGTATTCATGGGACCTTCTTTTTTTGCGCTCACTCGATTATCTCAACTGTTATTAGTTCATTTATGATTATTATTCTCTAATTTCCATAGTTATACCTTTATTTTTAACGTCGTTTTCTACTTGTTGAGATCGTTTTGTAATTAGTTGTATTATTTGCCATTTTTGTCCAGTTTAGTCACCTATGTAAGTTGTCTAATTCCAAAGGCGTGTCTTACACTGGACAATGAAGGAAACCATTCAAGGAAGTTACCTTTTTATTAACAGCTTCTGTTCACGTTTTACAGTATTAAAATATAGAAAAACTACACAATTTCTTACATAATTTAAATGACAAAAAGCTATGAATTTGTGGTTTATATTTCCATATTTAACATACCATGAATTTGAAAACCCTCAGCTGCTCAAAGTTCTTTTATTGTAGAAGCGTTTTATAAAATTTAAAAAACAATTCCACTTTGAAAATGCAAAGAAATTTTAAACATTCCAGTAATGTGATAACAATGGAGGAAATGCAACTGTTATTTTATATGCGACATAACAATGGGGATAAATTCTCATAGAAATATCTGATAAAGGAGAATAAATGAAAAAGGAATAATCGAAGAACAACCAAAGTAACTAAAATAAACATTTACAAGAAATGAAACCAATAACTGTTATAGTTGCGACAACCCCGTTAGTACGCCGCCATTTTTAATCTGGCGACATTTTCACTGTTGCATTATAGATAATGGCGCGAAAAAATTAATTGGTTTATATTTACCACAAATATTAATTATTTTATTAATTTATTTGTTTAAATACGATTAATTAAGTATACCAAATAGCAAAAGTCCAATTATGGAATCACGTGGTACCAAAATAGTCGATACCAATTTTGAATCTGCACTTATTTATTTTACACTTCGTACAAAGAGAAGTTTCCCAGATGATGACGATCAAATTGTAATATTTATCCATATTTATTATTCTTTTTCTTATCCTTATTCTTCTTTATCAAGTTGTTCTTATTCTTCTTTATCGAGTTGTTCGCATTTATTAATATTTTCTCACTTGATGCATCCATTGTTGTGATCAATGCATTCACAACTGTGTTGCAATTCGAGCAAACTTGTTTAGATTCGTTGAATCCGCCATTTTTGTTATTTTTTATACTTTCTATTAATATTTTTTTTGTAATTTTTATATTTTCTCACATTTTTATTCTTTTTATACTTTTCACACGTTTGGGTTTTTACATATTTTTTGAAAGTTGTACTTTTTTATGCTTGCCCAAAACATTTTCGTCAAGATGTTTTACCTTGCAACTATGGCAGCTATAGTGACCGCTGTCTAAGTGACCGCTGCCTAAGTGACCGCTGCCATGCGATTCACATAACGGGTGTCAAGAAAGTTCTTTTGTTTGAAATTTCTAGGTTTGATTGAATGTTGAAAAAAAAATAATTTAGACAGGCCTAAACTTTTCAATAGTAATATTTTTTTTAAATAAATGTACAAAAAGTAATAACAAATTTGAAGAAACTTTGATGTTTGTATAGGCCTATACAATTAAATAACATTATAGAAAATTTTGTTATTATTTGACACTCTGCGTGTGAATGTAAATTTGATTTAAAACCGTTGTTCATTTCTAATGCAGGACCACTTTAAACTTAAATGTTTTTCTTATAAAAACTTTAAACTTAAGTGCTCCTTTTGTGTTAAAGTTTTTTTCTTATAAAAACATAAGTGCTTTTTTTGTGTTAAAGTTTTTTCTTATAAAAACTTGAAAACGTTTAGTTGCTATTGTTCATATTGGTTTTATTGAGTTGCAAATAGTTAATAAATTTTATCCAAGATTCCAATCAAGGTTTTTTTTAAAACTAGTTCGAAATTTTGATTTAATTTTCAATATTTCCCTTGTACTTTGTGGACAAAATTTATTTTTAGTTTTAGTTTTATTAGTTTTAATTGTAGTTTTACTTTTAATTTTATTTTTAGTTTTACTTTTAATTTTAGTTTTAGTTTTACATAGGTTTATTTGTGAGAAAAAAATCAAAAATTAAACAAAGAATTTAACACTCAAACATTCAAAAATGTTATACAACAATATACTCTCAACAATAAAGTAATTAATATATTTGGTAGAAAAAATACCTTAAGATGTTTGATGTTCCATAGGTTGATTTGTGAGAACAAAATCAAAAATTAAACAAAGAATTTAATACTCAAACATTCAAAAATGTTATACAATTAAGGAAGCATAAGTAAAATTATAAGTCAGTAAGTATTCAATGCCAATTGAAATTACAAAGTAAATTGACTAATTATTAAACATAAAACTATAAAATATTAAAGAGAAATAACGAAATCGTCGGATAGACAGGATGGACCGGACCATCGTAGACAGTTGCTGGCTTTGCAGCAAACCCATTAATTTGTACTGGTCCATAAACGCATGCATAGTTAGCAATAATGATGCTCATCATCAGTATTTCCATTATTATTCATATTATTTTGGGATCGTTTAGTTCTCACACGACCTCTTGTCCTTTCAGTTCTTGCACAACCTCGTGCCCTTCCACTTCTTGACGAACCTCGTGCCCTTCCCCATCTTGAAGAAGTATAAAAATATTTTTTGGGTTGAATTTTCCTAGCACAGCTTCTTTTTCCTGTTGAAACCATAGGAGAACCTCTGGAGATGTCATCACCCTAGATACAAATCTTTTTCCTCTCTGGAAGAATTTCTGATGGAGGTAGAAAAAAATGGCTGCTGTCTCTTTAGATATTTATTATGGTATTACAACAAAAACATTAGGCCATATGAAACTCTTACCTCTACTATGAATAGTAATGGCAGATCTTGGAAGTAAAGACAAATCCATTGGATCTGTTCTCCTTTCAATATCTTTGAATTTTATTTCAATTGGTACTGAAAGATCTATTTTGATATTGGGAATGACTTGGTTTCGTAGTAATTGTGTTTTATCAATACTGTTGGGGTTATAAGGATGTATACCGCACTTTTGAAAACCAGATTTAATATTCGAAATGGACATTGATTCTTTGAAAGGTTTCATGATTATTGAGGCAACATCCTTATTCCAATCCAATAATTGCCTCTTATCAGCTTGCCTAGATTTGTTAATTTTTAAAAATGGGCCTTCAGAGACTTGTATACTGCCACATCTAACGATCGGCAGATATGAGTTTTATCTTACTGCTGACTCTATAAATGGGAGAGCAAAATGGCTGACATGCCCATCAAGAAGCAATAGTACAGGTTTCTCCGGTGATGGTTGAGCACAAACAATGAACAACTTCTCAAACCGCCTTAAGAAGCTCACTATCTATAAAACCTGAGTCTTGTTTCCCATAAAAGGTTCCACCAGGTCCGTTTTTCGTGTGCGTTTCTTGTGTACGTTTCTTGTGTACGTAGTCCCCTCCTGGATATGATTTCTTGAATATTAAAAATGGAAGCATTGCTTTGCAATCAGCTGAAACGCAGCAATACAAACTTATATGCTCGGTTGAAGCAATATCTCTTGAGTAAGCTGATTCTGGTCTTTTAGATACAATAACTTTTTGAATTAACTTATTTAAGCGAGTATAGTTTTCTCGCAGTTATTTATGTTTTGTATGAAAGTCATTTTCATCCATGACATTTTTCAACAGACCCATGTAATGTTTTAATTGGCCAACTGTTGAAAATAAATGTCGACCCCGATCAAGTCTATCTGGTTTAAAAAGCCTGATATAATTTTTAAGTCGATTTTTGAACTTCATCCACTATTGCTGGGTTGGACCATTATCTCCAAATACTTTTATTTCACTAATTTTATCGATACACCAAGCATATCCGAGAATTTGATGAACACTAACCGGAAATCCCCTCCCTGCCATATACTCAATGAACTTACATAGATCGTGCTCTTGAATATCTGCGAGAGCGCTTCCTTAATTCCTACTTTCTGACAATCTCTGTTAACTTGTTTTTGAGCAAATCAGCTATTGTATATCTGGAAATATTGAACTTCTTTCATGCTAAGGTCACCCACAGCTTTGGTCGCTTGTCCATTGCTTTTTGGGACCAATGTCAATGTTTTAATCCCCTTCTGAAATCTCGCTTTTCTCGACCTGACATATTGCCTTTATTTTCTAAGTTTTTTACACGCTTCTGAAGCTATTTTAAAATCATAAATATTAGATAAACAAAAGTTTAAAAACTAAATGACCAAAATTTTTCCCCAATCAATGTCGAGGTCAACGGCCTTGGCCACGTTGAAACACCGCTTCCCGTATGATCAGCGAAGTTAAGCAACGTTGGTTCTGGTTAGTA
>JARUHE010285476.1:0-12738 GCA_031471125.1 Archaeomysis grebnitzkii | reverse complement strand
ATTTTATTGAACGAAAGTTGTTTATAACAACCATCTAACCAACATTACAAAGAATAATTTTTTTCATAAAATAAATACTTATTGAATTACAGCCATGCGAGAGTGCAGGTCATCTATGGCTAGTTAGTTAGGTAAAAAATATACAACTGCTCTCATAAAATGAGGAAATAATATTAAATAAATGTACAGTAGCCAAAAATCTAAGAATGCCTCTCCATATAATGTGTTTTCACAATTGTTGAAATATGACAAATCAAAAGGTTTATAATTTTGTCATTAAAATCTTACTCTTAGCTGTGGAGTTAATTCTTCAAACTGCATGAACAATATGAGATGTTCAATGATGGAGAAGTTACAGCTAAATAAATAGTAATACAATTGTACAGATCCTCTGTAAAATATGTCTATGAAATACTTCAATATGAGTAGAACAGTAAATTTCAACCGTTGTAAATGTAGGTGTGATATAAATCAACATAGTACCATTGAATGTCGGTGTTATTAAGGAATTGGGATTGCTTTCACTCTATGATGGAAAGTTAATAAACATGATCCTGTCCACTTAGATAAAGTTGTTTGATTTCGTTTTAAATTGGTTTCTGTAAATTGCATCCATATTGCTAAAAAATAGTTTTTCCTAAGCCTTGTTGATAAGTAGTGTTGGTAAAGACAACACATTGTTTGTATATACCATCAAAGCACTTTTCATTTCATTATTTTACATTTGTTTAGCAAATAGAAATATTTTCTCACTTGATACTATAATCAGATATTTATCTATAAAGTGTATATTTAGATACATGATTTAACATGAAAATTGCCTTAATAAAGATGAATAATAATCCAACAGACAGGTGCTCTGAATTTTTTAATTACTTCAGTGCTGCATAAACTTATCAATTAATTTTCATTCATTGAAATGTTTTCGTTAAATTTTGTTGTAAATAATGAAATATATATCTAACTAATATTTATGCAAAAATGTAGGATAATGTACTGAAAAATCCATCACTGTTTATTATCTCAGTAAACTAATTTTAAGTTAGAAAATAAATTGTAATGGTAATTTTTAAAAATTAGTGTTTCCAAAGAGTTATTATTAAATATAAAATATCATGATTATAGAATTCTAAAAAGAGAAATGATGTTAACATAAATTTTGGTTATAATGAGAAATTTTTTTGATCAGTATTATAACTTATGATAGTATCTTATTTGTCAAGTATTTTTATAACTTAGAAATGAGTGCCAAAGAATAACAACTTTATCCACATAGAATAGTTGTTGCAACTTTTTATATTTAGATAAACATTTAAGTTGCAAGTTGTATGCAAAAACAAGCAAGATTTATAGAAAACTAAGTACAAAAAGATAGTTTTGCTTCGATGTTAAATGCCTTTATTGTCATATGTTCAAGATGAATTTCGATGGAATTTATTTTGCATCATTTAATAATAATTGTGTTGGAACAATTGAAAAAATAACACGATAAGTGAAATAATTTTTGTACATAATAGAAGCTTTTTTTCCATTTTTATCTAAGTATAACTATTGTAATACAATGTACAGTTAGGAAATGGCCTAGACAGATAGTACGACAATGGAAAAGTGTTTGATGGTACAAAGGCGAAAATTGAGATTAGCATCTACCGAAGGCTCGAGCTAGAATACAGATACGACGAATTTGCCGATATTAACCTTATCTGTGTCTTTCCTCTTTCTTACTTGAAATTTTTTTCTTAGTTTTAAGGTTTTTGAGATTTTAAAGTGAGCAGAAATTTAGTACCCTCGTACCTGTAAGAGAAATAGATAATATTACTAAAAATGAAATGCCTCTTCTTTACATTGATTTCAGTGATAAGAATTTAGTGTGTAGGTTAATCAGATACATTATCAAATTTCTTATAGTGGCAATGAATTTAATTAATCATATTTAATCATCTGGGGAATTTCGATGCATGGCTAATTTTGTTTTTAGGGATAGGTAAATTATTATTATTATTAATATATATTCTTGAATATTGAATAATTTTTCATGACATACCTACATTAGATTATTATAATGTAGCAGAAGTTTTCTTATCTTATAACAAACATTAAAAACACATTTATGTAAAATATATGAACATTTTTAATTTAGTTAGAATAGTTAATGTGTTAAGCCACCTGGTCTTAGAATACGTGTATAATACAGATGCCAATAAAGTTTTATGCAATGTCGTACACGTGACCTTTGAGAATGGCGGTGTTTTATTAAATGATTTCTTCAGGTAGCTTATTAAACATGAGAAACACAAATAAAAATGGGTAAATGGATGTTTTAAAAATTTAACTAGTCTTACCATGTAGATATCATGAAAAATGTTTTGATGTTAATAGCCATAACATATTGTGTTGTAGCATCTTTATTAGATTCACTCGAGATTATCAGTTGGGTTATCCATGTACAGTCAACTTTATTCATTATCACCCTTCATTTCAACTAAACATTCAAGTTTTCTACATAATGAAAATATTTTTAATCTGGTTTTGTTTACATTTGGGTAAATAAAGTTGGCTGTGCTAATAGAAATAACTTTTCTTGTTGCCAAAGATATTGAACGATTTTAACTCTGGAATGTCTGTTGACATTTTTTATGTTTTGTGTAAATGCTCTCTTGAATTCTTAGATGAATTATAAATTTTACTCCGTTCTTTTATTAATAATTACCAAAAGTACATTTGTTTTTATGTTTTATATTTATTTAAAGCTAAAAATATTAATAATGATGAATATTTATAATTAATTAAAAAATTGCATGTACGTAGTGTCTAATAAAAGGATCTGCAATTTCATTAGACGAATTGACAATTTTTTAAATATCAGTTTTTAAAAGAATCTGTGGAAATTAAAATCATATTCTCGATAAATCTATTCAAATAAACAAGAGAAAAAACATCAGTGATTCAAATATTTTATTAAGCTTCTTTTGCTGAATAAATCATGGGAGTACCTCAAAAATTTCATCGTCTTATGATCTTTATATGCCATTAACAGAATTTGTGTTTAACATTTACAAATCAATTGAGTTTCATTATGTTTATTCTTCATTACATAATAAAGTTGATAAGAATTTAATTAATTCTTAGAAAATTGTATTTCTTGTTTTTCATTGTTATTTACATTAGTCATTTTATTCTTGGAGGTGGAGTTGTTGATTTAACATTATTATATTGGTTGTTTGCATGATTTTGGCTGATTGTTTTTCCAACAAAATTATTCATCAATCACAAGTATAAAAGTTTTGTATAATGCTTGAGGAAATAAACATAAAATGTTTGTTTTAATTGTGTTGGTTCGTACATCAAGCAATTTGCAAAAGTTGAGAATGTATAAATTTCAATTTTCTCTATAACTGAAATTGAATATAAATAATTTATCTAAGAGTTCTATTTTTAATTGATGTTAAAACTTGTAAATATTCATCTCTAAATATAATAGATAATTTCATTCAGTCATTACTATACAATAAATGCAATGGTGAAAATTGATTTTATTTCATTGGTTCACTTTTATGATATAGAAATGTAAATGAATTTTTGTGTATACATATAATATCCTCCATTTTGTAATAGACAAAGTGCCAATACATGAAAGTATTTTGGTGTTGCATTTTAATACATAATGACTGAAGTACACTATGCAAAGCACTCACAGTAATTTACGGCAGGAAATGTTTTATCTATAGTAAAAAATATTCTCTGATCAAATAAAGTAATGTTAGATTATATTGAAGAAAATACGAGATTTGCAAGTTAATCGCGGATCTTTGTAATTTGGTTTACCTTTTCATTTTGTTTGGTGTTGCATTTCCACTAAATTATTTATTGAACAATTAAAATAGTTTGTAATAGAATGTCAACCAGTTTAACATGGGCATTAAACGCATTCATATTGATTGTTGAGCGAGCCATAATTCAAAATTTTACACCTAAGAATTATTTACCTAAATAAAAAGATTTTGTGAGTTTGTTTGTCAGTTTGACCAGTCAAATTATCATAGTTGCCATATTCAGCTTTTTAATAATAGTCACTCTTGTTTTGTTTTGTCTTTAGGATAAAATAGAACAAAAAATTATATATAGTTTATAATCTTAACCTAATTTGTTAGAATGTAAAAAAGTTATAGCATTCATAATTAATATTTTATTTTTTAAATGTTTCATGTTTTATAGTTATTTGAATTTTTATTTATAAGTGCTTAAAAATTTTATAGATTTATTTTCATTGTAATAAATGTTTAGAAATCAACCAAATTTATTAAAAAAAATCAAAAAATTGTGAACACCCAAAAGAGAAGTTTTATCTCTTAGGTATGAAATTATATTTTTGTGAATTTCATAAGAGTATAAACAATTCGTATAGTCTGAAAATATTTTACTATGCCATTTCAATATAATTGAAAATAACTTTAAATTTGTATTTTGATGTTTTTATTTTCACATAACTTTTACATACTGTATATGAATGTATGGAGTTTAAAACCTAATATTTTGATTACTTATCTTCATTGATTTTTTATTATGTATTTTTCTAACAAGTTTTGATTCCATCCTATCATATGTTTGTCCTTCATCTAATAACCTCAGTTCATAAATGCTCTACAAATACTCGTACAATTAAAAAACAAATTTATAAAATGGTTTTAACATTTATTAATTTTAATGTCATTTTCTTTCTTTTTTGTAATGATTTGTGCCAAGCAGTAGCTATCCTAATATTTAATGTTTCGTTAAATATACAAGAAATGAAATCTGCTCATTACTTAACTCAAATTTCCATCTTGTGTAATTGTGTAATAAAATAAGTATGCAAAAACAAAACAAATAATCAAAAGATAAAGATATCAGAATTAAAATAAGTGTTCATTCATATTTTAAAAAGTATTCAAATCGTTCTATTTTCAATCTGCCTGACTGAAAGTTTTTTTTTAAATTTTATAATAAATGGAATTTCATCTATGCAATGGATTTAATGCAACTTCCGAATCATGTGATACATATTTTATAATCATGTTCATACATTTAAAGAAATAAATTTAAGTAAAATTAGTTGAAAATACCGTCGTCACTTTTGCACATGACTGGATAAATGTGCACTGATTTACATATATATGCACATATGATACTATGCATGGACTTGTATATTCGCTTGTCCAGAATATTTTGGTGAAAATCTAATGTTTTAAAGAAGTGTATGTTAATTTCTAAGATCTTGAAACACATTTTATGAATTGTGTACATTTTATTATTAGTCATTCTGTTGTTTTCCAAAAATATCTTCCATAAATTTTCAAAATGTTTAAATAAAAAGATATTTCGTTTGTGCCAATCGTTGGTTAGAAATTAAATCAAAATACTCAGGTGTAATATTAATTAAATACATTGTTTGTAAAAGTAGATCTAGATTTATAAGAATATTAATATTGATTTAATTATATAGTTTTATTGAAGAATTTTATTCTATACACATTTTTATCCAAATATTTGTTAACATTTTTATTTTATTTTCTTTTATATAGTTTATTTATTTACTTTTCTGGTAAAGATTTTCTAATGTTTTATAATAATTTATTACTCTAAGTTAAGTTTTATTATTTTCATAAACAATTTTTATTGTAAGATTTTTCAAAATTGACTCAATCATTTTCTTGGCAGTGAGGTACAATTTTTTACAGTGAGGTTAAACTTGATTCATATAAAAAAAAAATTGCTATAATAATGCAAGATTTTTCTCAGACTTTTTAGTTTGGTAAAATGTTTTTAAAGTATCAAAAGAAAAAGTGATGTGCAAGTTGGAAAACATACGGGAATTAACTAAATTCTAATTTATTTTATATAACTCGGCTATCTGCAGTGATAAATCAACTTTAAATTTAAATAAAAATAAATTATTGATTTGGATTTTCTAATTGTTATCATATTCAATAAACTAAGTTTAAAAATGTTTAATAAATTGACAAAAAAATCAAGTTTCTTTCAAAATAAACTAACACAGTTTTTTCATATTTTGAATAAAATTTACATTTAAAATACACTCCAGGTATGTTTCAATGATTTCTTTAATAAATTCGGTTGCTTCGAAATTAGATAATTTTGACTAGTAATTTTTTTGCCATTACAGTCTTGTCAAAACTTGTTGGTAATAAAATCCTCTTTTATGAAAGTGCAAGTTATTTTTATGCTGTTGAAAAAAATGCATTAAATAAAATTGAAAAGTTTATCTTTAAATTTGATGTGAAAGCAAAAACTAAATAAAGTTGAATTTAATGTAAAACATTTATGTTAATTTCAACTTTAAAATTTCAAAATATAAATAATTTTTGAATGAAATAAAAAAGTTTATTCAAAATAGGCTCTTGCATCTTTGCAGTTTTATTCATGGAAAGCAGAATGCATTGCATATTGCATAGATTATATGGGAATTAAGATTCATTTGTACAGAATAAAACTATAAGAATTGACTAGTATTAATTGTAAAATAAATTTGAAATTAATTTATAATACCTTTTTTAAAATTTTGTACATTTTGCTTAATACCTTACCTTTATTTTTATACCTCCAATGCCATATGATGAGTGGCAAAAATCCCCGTTATTTTTGTCACTCGTATTGTCGAACAAACCTTTCTTTAATCTTTCGTAACCTTTTAATATCCGACATATCACACTCTTTGTTTACTTAATATTTCTTCCATAAAAATGCCATTCTGCACAGAATGCATATTATGTATTTCGTTTCAGTTTTTATTGAAATTTTGAAATTTAAGTTTGCTTGTACGAAAGCAAAGATCAATTGCTCGAATTTTTGTACATTCCAAATAGTTGATATTTCAATGATGACATTTTGTGGATGTTTATGTCTTGTTTGATTAGAAGAAGGAAATGTTAAGCATATAGAGAGATGTGTAACCTATTCCACATTCATTGTGATACTGTTTTTCTTTTTTAACCTCGTCCCTTTTAAGGTCAGTGTTTGATGAAGTCATTCAATTTTTTAATTTTAAAAATTAGGTTAATTGAAGTGATTATGAGATTACATAGTTTTAATTAATATCATGCTTGTAGTTTTGATTAGTTATGCCAAATGAATTTAATATATCAGTATTAACATCATTTATAATTCTATAAAGAATATTCTTAAGCAATGTATCATTCTTTTCTGTTACTTAAAAACCATTCTAATAGCTTGAAAGATGAATGCTCTTGGTTGATGGTCAACAGAATCTGTAACATAATTGAAGTATACCAAGAAATAATTTTAAAGATGCCGCTTCAAAATATATATTACTTGATTTTTTATTTTTAAGTTGCTTTATGATGAATACTGAATATACAATATTTATATCTTTAAGAAATATCTCTATTGATGGAAATAGTAGATTAATAAACCAAAGTTTTAATAGTTTAAAGTAAATTGGCAAAAGTAGAATAAATATTAGATTATATTTTCCAAAGCTTTTCTATTCCTGATGGGTATGTCTGAATACTTCTCGGGAGAGAGTGAACACGGGTAAAATCTTGCGTAGTCACTGTCAGGGTGTTGTCCCAATAGGCATTATTTCATCGCGTAATTAGTGACAAACGATTCTTCATTTTCATAAATTATTCACATGGAAATATTTCATTGAAGCTTCAATTAGATCAAATCTAGATAAGAAAACTTTTAGTTTCTTGCAAATATATTTTATGTAATTATGTTTTATAATTATTTGTGTTTATTGTTGTTAGATCATTTTAAATTTGGATATTACCTTAGTTTAGTTCTTATTAAACTATTGAGTTTTGTTGCGTAATAATAATTATACAAAAGATGTTATTGGAATCTCTGATGTATATTCAAGGTATTTGTTTGAGTGGTAACTACATCAAATCAATTCAAAAGACAGCACTGGCCTGCATACTTTTGTATATTGATAAGGAAGCAGAAATTATTTACCTAGATTTTTAATTACACAGGTAAAGTTATGAATTTCACCCGTCTCGAATACTCACAAATAAATTTGATCTAGAATACTGCTAATTTACTTGCATTATATGAAATTACTTCAAATTTATGTTGAAAGTTATTCTCTAAGGAAATTTACATTCTGCTTTCATCTATTATAGCTTTTTCTTTTACATCTATAAAATAAACATAGAAAATTTTCAATCTAAATATTGGTTATAAGTAATATACATTTTAAATTTATATTATAGGACTATTATCTTCCGTTAAAATATATATATATAAATAGATACCCTCAGTGCTGCGAGCTTAAATTTTTAACGGTCAATTTTAATTTTTAATTTCTTTTAGTTTGAAAGAAGTGAAATAATGACTTTAAATGAACTTTTAATATTGTGGTATTAGACGGGTAAAAGTTATTTAATTCACCTTGAATTTAATATATTATTACTGCAAGCAAAAAAGCATTTTTTATCAACACGTATAAGCTTTCAATATATGCATGAAATTTGAAATTTATTGGTAATGACAATGCTATTGCTGAAAATCTGTATATCATAACTCTTTTGTAATGCAACTAATGTAATTTGTCTATCAATAAACCATTTATTAACAATGGAATCGCTATATTTCCCTTACAATCACAAGAAAAAATTCTCATGGTCACTACAGAAAAAAAAGTTTTTACAAGAAATACGGTTAAGTATGAGGTTAACTACAGTAAAGTATCCTATAATGCTGATGTTCAAAAGCAAATGTTTTGAGCTACATTAGTTGATGGGATTAATCTCGAATGTTTTTTAAGTAATTCAAAATGTATAAATCTTGATTAATGAGACTGTAATCCGTGGGTCATATAAACAATTGTATTAATCAGTTCTTTAAAATGTGGCTAATTGGCAAAATCCATGTTCTATGATGGAAGTATTTATCGATGTTGCAACTTTTTTTAGAGATTCTTAATTTGGAACAAACGTTGAAAAATGTTTGTATGAAGGTATGGGAATCTACTTTTTGTACAATATTTTGCAGTTGGCCCAAAAATGTTTTTTAATGCTTTAGGTTTATTGTTGTCTTAAGCAGTTACATTGAAGCTCGTGTTGAAAATAAACTAAATGGTATGTTCCAATGGTTGCGTTTGCTGCTCAATCTGAATCTATACGAAGGATCTTGATGCTGCCACGTCCATTTTTATTGGTATCCTAATTACAATTTAAATCCTATGCTCAACAGATCGGTTAAGTACCATACCAATGAAAACGCTAAGATCAATCCAGATTGAACATAAAACCAGTGGCTGCCCTTTTGTTAATAAAAATCAATGGCATAATAATCAGGTTTGTATACAAACAGCGCATAATAGTGAGTGCCATAATGTCCTGTTTGAACCACTTCTATACATGCTTGAATCGCACAGAATGGTATCCACCGCGTCACCTGTTTCACCATGACACTGCACATGTCTTCGCCTCTGACCTCTTTGTGAAACAGTAGAATAACCCAGACCACACTAATGGTTTAATCTCGACCAACTTTTTAAATTATCAATTTAGCTTTTTTGAATTCAAATGGTATCAATATTTTGATATTGCATCATGATAGGTTAAACACATCCATATTTCGGGTCAACGTTGATTCAATCAAAATCGTACCACATTGATACAGGATTATTTTTGTGTTAACATTTAAGCTATTATAGGTAATGTCAATTGTTAAATGAAAACTTTAAATTGTAAAATATTGTATGTCATCCTACAGCGTAGGTAAATCATGATAAGATACTAGGCTATTTTGACTACATGTTTTTATAACATACATTTATCTAATGTTATATAAACAAAAATAGCTATCTTGAATAACAAATTATATTTATCTAGAATATTTACAAAGATGTTTTTGAAATTCCAAATAAAATTTTAAATAACAATGATAAAATAAACTTGAATATTAAACCGTACCCAGACAGCAAGTAGAAACTGGGTCCGATCCTTCTCTCTCTGACAAATGGCTGACTGTCGCATCCGGCAAACCGAACAGAGCCATATTCAGCCCAGATTTTGAAATGTGGCTATAAGCTGGCCAAAAGTAGGTCCAACACTGTTTATAAGCTGACCAAGATATGGATTAATATGGCTGATCTGGCTCAAAACTGACTAATATGGTTGCCAATGTCAAAGTTACGGCACTATTCTGTCAACACTACGAGACTTATGATTGGGCTTACCAATATAATGCACAGTTACCTCATGACAAATGGAAGACCCTCTGAGCCTATGTGCTGTAACACCATACTAAGAGTAAACCACATTTTGTAAAAGAGAAAGATAAAAATAGTGTTTACCTCGAACTAGGAAGGCTCTGTTGGGAATAGATTGCCCTGTTGATAACCTAATGAGTTGAATATCATCATCATCATCATCGCCTCCAACCCCGAGCGATGCAAAGGGCCTCCACATAATTCCGCCAACCATCTCTGTCCGGTGCAACCCATCCATCACCTATTCTTCTCTGCATTGTTCTATTCCACATGGGTCTCAGTCGTCCTCTCCTCCTCGTACCTTCTGGTGTCCACCCAATTGCTTCTCTTACTATTCTATTGGATTATTTTCTATAGATATGACCAAGCCATGTCCATCTATCCCTCATCAGATAGCTAAATAATCAAAATGTACAAAATGTGGATGCTTTTAAATACCTTGGAACAACTATTTCCAACACAGGTTCCTTGGAGCTAGAACTTACTGAAAGGTTAAAAAAGACTAATCAAATTATGGGTATGCTTAGTAAAATGTGGAAATCCCGAAGGCTAACAATGCACATCAAATTGTGGCTATATAAAACATTGGTCAAATCTGTTTGGACATACGGGCGAGAGTATGATAACAAAACGATTTCTAGGAGATTCCGTGTATTTGAAAATAATTAAAGCATTAAGAAGGATTTTAGGAATAAGATGGCAAGACCATGTCAGGAATGAAACAATCAGGGAAGTGACCTGTGATGTATTGATTGTCACGGTCTAGTGTGGTCTGTGGTAGAACTTTGTTTTTTAATTCCTTACTTATTTTAACTTATTAACAAATAATATGGAGAACACTAAATTCTTGATATCGACCGCACATTTTATTAACTCGATCATTTTTTTTTGTGATTCAATCTCGTTGACACAATGTTAAACGATTTTGATTGAATTAAAAAAAGTGCAGTCGAGATTATGCGTAAGTATATTCTTCATGGAAGGAGTGTAATGATGACGGGTATAAGTGAAACTTAATTGGCTCATGCTATCGGATGGTGATGGGTTGGTTGCATGGAGTACCGTAACATTAGTTTTATATAAATGATATCCTTTCAACCTCTGTGCAACATGATATTGGTGTATTTGTCAACATCAACCTAAGAGTAATAAAGATATTTTTTGAACATCCTAACCTTGTAGGTTGATCTGCTTATCTCGGTAACCTCTAAGTTTTTGTAGTGTACCTTCTCTGTTTCAATTCAGATATTCAAAATTTGTAACGGATTGTTTTTATAAAATAGTATTGTGATGACCTCCAGATGATATTGATGGATAACTTTAATATTCTTCTTTTTGACTAGTTTGTTGAGTCTCCCCAATTTTTTCATGGTAGATTGATACCATGTCGTCCTGTGCTACCTCCATTAAGTGGGAGAATAATTTGATGGTGTCATTATTCAATACATTGGACTAATTAAATAATGACAGCAGGCTTTATTTTTCCAAATAAACTTACACTAAGTTAAAATACATTCATATTTTTTGATTTATTGTAAAACTAAACTGTATTAAACTTAAGATTGAACCAAAATATGTCTGGCAGTAACACTTCATTCAACGCAGAAAAATGTCATGGGATAACATTGAAAAAATTTGGTCGCAGCGAACGCAACTAATGGGCTAAGCAGTGAATGGACCAGCCATGTGTTTATACACGACGCTGGTAACCTTTGGGGAATTAACACTGAGAGTTCTACATTATCTGATGGTAACCTTTGGGGTATTTAACACTGAGAGGTACTACATTATCGATGGTAACCTTTGGGGTATTTAACACTGAGAGTTCTACATTATCTGATGGTAACCTTTGGGGTATTTAACACTGAGAAGTATTACATTATCTGATGGTGTTGAACTAAGGCATTGAAGGTTGGAGTCGTGTACGAATTTAACATTACGAAATACCCCAATACTATTTTTGGTCGCGTACATGTGTACGATTTTAATACGAATCGTAAACAGAAAAGAAATATGGGCATTGTCCCTCTTTAACTGGTTTTCTTTATAGAATTTTTACCACCAATTTTATATATTTTTATTACAAAAGAACCATAATGTAATTTATTATGCACATTAAATTAAATATCAACAGTTTTTTATTAATAGTAAAGGATATAAAATATCTGATACATAATAAGAAAATGGATATTTTATTTCCATACAAATTATATTTTGATTGTGTTGATAAAATATGTATACTTGTACAGTGAGACTCCTCAGTTATGAAATCATGAGTTAAGGAAAATCCGGAGTAATGGCATACTTCACTTATGAAATACATGAATTATGAAAAATGTAATCCTTTTTTAGAGATTTTTAAGTGATACGGAATGTCAATTTTGTGAAAATACTAGACAAGATACTTGTAATCGCCAATGCACAGTGTTCGGAAATCCCAAAAAAGTGGCCTAAAATGAAAAATCAATTTTATTAACTATGCATTAATTATTATT
>JARUHE010285365.1:0-12741 GCA_031471125.1 Archaeomysis grebnitzkii | reverse complement strand
GAAGAAGAACGTGATTACAAAAAAGAAAAGAAATAAATGAAAATGGTTGTATAACTCTTGGACCTTAGAGAAAAAAATTTGAAAACAAAGAAATGTGGACTAAATGAGCAATCAGCTTTAGAGTCTACAAGAAACACACAACAACAACAACTTGGAAATGTTATTTTTCACATATTCTATATATATATTGGAAATGAAACACATAGGTCTCCGAGATTCACTTTTATTAGATAAGGTTCACCCATTTTTGTTTGACAATATCTTATTTATATACACATACTGTTTATATATTGATTTTTGGATGTCTGCTATAAACCCATAGGTTTTGATTAATTTTTTAGTTTGCAACAATCAAAAAAAAATGAAAATTATTCTCTAAATTTCAGAGCCAAGAAGAAAATGGAAATGAAAAATAACGAAATAATAATTGTCTTGATTGTTACATTCACATGCGAGGTTTTTGGGATTGCCAACCTCGCAAGTCGTCTCGACAATGCTGAGGTTTCACATTTTGATCTCGATTCGAAGGAATTTTCTGACGATATTGGACGTTCAAATAAGTCGAGCAAAGCAAGTGAGTGTTGGAACATTTCAATGTTTTTATGAAAAATATTTTTTTTTTGGAAAAATATTTTCTTCTCTGTATTTTTTTTGTAAAAACTTTGTATTCTTTGTAAATGTATAATAAATAGGCTATACAAAAGGTTTTCGAATTTCGAGATTCTGAAATGAGGCTTGATTTACCGTCCTTAAAACACATTTTTAAGGATTTATACACTTCTTATACGTACGTAAAAGTAACACTTTCATCCATAAAAATATTCTCACACGAAACTTCATTTGCAACAATTTGGCAGCTAGTTCCATGTACATATAAATGCACAGATATACGTTCATCAAACACAATCATTTTCTTCTTCTTCTTAAAAGTAGGCGACTGTATGGATGTCTTACATGTTTAAATCAACACTCTATTCTTCATGAAATCCAAGGAGTGTTAGTACATTTAAGATTTATAAATAGGCCTAACTATTTTCTTCATCAAAAATGTGGATACCATGCATGGCGCGAAATACAGAATCTATAATATGCATTAATTTTATAACTTTGACATTTTATTTTACTTGTTCTTCAAAATAAACTTTATAAGAAATCAGCTTTTGGCTACAGCCTATAAGTCCAGAAACTGTAAAGCCATGTTTACCATTATTAATCTGAGTAGTTGTCTAGCCCCTAACCCATTGTGTAATAAAGTAAAATTGAAGTGGACGTTTTAGGATTTATCCGTTTCATAATTCTACGTTTTAGAAATTGTCTACGTTCAGGAGTTTTACTGTATATGGAATAGGACAAGAAACACTAATGGGTATAATTTAGTCATCAATGTTGACACGCACAAACACGCACACGTCCACACACACACATGCTCGACCGCCCACACACACATACAAACACAGCATACCTCCTCGTATCTAAACAAAAGTATGTTCCAGTGAGCGTGTTCACGGTGTTGAACTTCGAGAACACCGAATGCACAGGAGGAAACGGCTTGGCGGGAACTTGCTACACGCACAAGCAGTGCTTCTTTGGGGCGACGAACTCGGCCAAGGCGGGCTATTGCGCCTCCGGATATGGCGTTTGCTGCACGGGTGAGATCTCCTTTGCTTATAACTTTGGCTTGGTTCACCCTCAAAATATGTTGCAATGTTTTTCATTGATGCCAACCTACTCACAAAAGTACAACGATGTATTTATCAGTTTAATATATTTTCAATTTTCAAAAGCAAACGATTTTAGTTAATTTAGGCAATTGATGTCCTTCCATTTACTTAACCAATTATTTTCAAATAGCGAAACTTTAGAGATAGTAATTTTAAAATATTTTATATAGTTTGTTGATATTTGATAATTGTAACATTTCATAAATATAGCTGCATTAGTTATATTAAAGGTTTTTATTTTATCATGGGCGAAACTTAACCAAAAAAATAATCAAAACAAAAATTAGATTTACCAGCTTATCAGTAAGTCCCATATTTATAGAAATACTGTACTGCTCTATACATGTTGTACTATCGCCCAAGAAATAAGAGTCGTAGTCAGTGGAAAAGCTTTATAAGTAAGAGATAAATATGCGTACTTTGATTATCTTATTCCAATGTATCACAACAACCAACACTTTCATTTTTTCTGTTGGCAAAACACCGGCGGCGAATGTGCTGCACTTGCACCTACTTGGTCCACTGGGACCAAATAAAAAACACATTCATTTAAAAATGTATGTTTGATTAAATATTGTTTATTAACTTATTGTAATGTTTAATAAATTATTCAGCGTGCACTTGGCATGTTGCGTGACAAACTTGTTTCAGTTGGCTTCTGCATAAACATGGCCTTCCTCGTAAGTCAGGCCATGTATCATTTGAATCTTGAAAAGTAAACATTGGCTCGTGTTTTCAGCTCAGATAGAATGTGGTGGTAAAAGCAAACTGAATAACACCCATTTAATTTCTCCAAACTACCCTTCTACGTTCGATTATGATGTTACATGTGAACATACAATTAAAATCGATTCATCTATTTGTCAGTTGAGGTGAGTAGATCGTCCATTTTTACTTGAGACCCAACTCGCCACTCTTGCAGTTGGAATGATTTGTCAATTGAGACCTATACTCGGCACTCCGGTAGTTTACATTTTGTCAAAAGACAAAATATTTAATCTTGATGAAAGATGATTTTGTTTATATTAAACTTGAGCCGGAGCCTGGCACTGCAACCAGGCAATGTAACTATCACTTTCCAATGGTGAATAACAAAAATGACATGTTTATGGTTGCTAAATTTAAGTGTTGAACGACTATCAACTCCGCCAGTACTTTCTAGCACTCTCTAATAATTACTTGAAATTACTAGTATATGTGCTTATTACAAAACATTCGTTAGAGCCGCCAGCATCGGCTCCACAACAAATTTTCATAACACATTGCCTTAGCGACATTTATTTCTTTAGCAATAAATTACGAGTAAATACAAAGAATTATCTTTGAAATCACCTAAATGAACAAAAGTGCGACTGGCATCTTCAATTCCCAATCTCGTACTGTAAGTTTTGTTGATGGTACCATAGTTTGAAATATTGAAGACATTGCAATACAAATATGAACACTTTGGAATTTATAATCCCTTGGTTGTTTGAACTCCAAGAAGAACACACACATTTGTACAGTTCAAAATGTATAAGTTATAAAATAATAAAATTTAATAAAGTAAATTAATGAACAACAATTTCGATAAAGTTTAGTTTAAACCCAATGTTCATCTTTTAGATTAGATATCACAACACTTGACTTGAATTACCCAAATTCTTATGGCCAATGTCTTAACGATTTCTTAACTGTGAGCCAAGACAGAAAATTCAACCGAATTTGTGGAGTGACAAGAGATACACATTGTAAGCATTATTTATTGAGCATCAATAATAATAATAATAATAAAAACACGTATACTGGTGTCATCAGCGGGTATCTTAGTCTTTAGTTTTCTCATTACGATTTTTGGTTCTGGTGTCTTTTTTTCTTTGAATGGTATCAGTAAACTAATTTTCTAAAATTATATTTAAAAAATATATGTTTGTGTATTGTTTGTAAGGGCTTGTTAAAAACTGGAGAACGCTTGTTTTCTTAAATTGTCAAAGCTATTAATATTGCTTTTAAACATTTCAGTTTATTTGGATGTAGACGCTTCTGTGTCCACAGCAGTTGTGTTCAAATTCCAAACCGACCGAAAAAGTTTTCCCCGAAAATGGGACCTAAAAGTCGCCAAGATAATGTGCAGCTCTGCGGAAGAAGGTATGCAGTGACGTCACTTTATGTCAATTAATATTTTACAATTGAACACCGGTCTCGTGCTGCAAAATTCGAGTATTTTAATTGAATCTCTTCCAACCTAACAGTTCCCAATGGCTGCGGTCAGTATTTCACTGGAACCACAGGCATAATTAAAGGATTCAATAACGATGCTCCGTCAACAGACTTTTACTATCTCACCGATTTGAATTACAATGTATGTGTCAGGATGGAGCTTGGCTATTGTGAGGTAAGTTAATTTTTCTTCCAAACTATTGGTTGCGTTCGATGAACGTATCCCAGACAGCAAGGTGGATCCGGGCCGGGTCTGGAACGGACCAGGCGGGTCTGGAACGGGCCAGATGATGTTGCTGTCTGGGATATATCCGCATATGAATGTAGTGAATTTTTAAACATTAACATCTATACATTAACAAATAGATATATCTTTTATAGAAAACTACAAAAAAAACAAACAGTTGAAGTGGACAAATTTCAGTGATAGCAAACTGTTCCACGAAAATAAAACTCAATTTTCCTTCGAAATTACACGCAAGGAATACAATTATATTTTAGCACTAACAATAAAACACAATTCTTGTGGTAAAAGTTTAAATTAGTTAATTGTTGTTCGTTGTTAACGTGTGCGAATGCTTTTGTCCGATAAAATTACTTTGAGGACGCAAGAAGTAGATTAATACATAATTTCAGAATTACGAATTAAATTCCAATTTTGAATAAGAAAGTTATTCTGATATGTTTATCTAAATTTTACGGACACAAGTTCAGCAGAGCCGGTAACCTTACATACGCATTTATTTTTAAAACTACTTGCCAAATAGTTGCAAAGTAGTGAAATATGAGGTGAATACGATCATCCTTGACGAAAGTTATTAAAACAAAACAATACAAAAGTATTTATAACCTATAATGGAAACTTATTTATCACTGGCGCTTTCGATGGAAGTTTACAATTGACTGGCGTACCAACTGTACTGGTTTTTCCACACGGCGTAATACAAATGCAGGTTAGGCTAATAGGTGTTTTTGGCCACCGAAAACCATTTGAGGAGCAAAGTCAGGTTACGTTTTGTTTGGTGGGTCACGATAATGTTAAACTTTGCTTAAATACAGGTTTATGGTAAAGCAAAAGAATAACCTAAGTCTTTTTTGAAAATGTGACGTCATCCGACTGTTGGTACGCCTGTCAGATGGTTGTGTTGAGCTTTCACTCTACAGTTTACGTACGTGACCTACCGGTTATTTTCAACTTTCACCGAACCGTTCGTTCTATTCGTGGATTCCTACATAAATTAACTTATCATTTGACAGAACCCATGAATAATGACAATTAATTTGAATCAAGGGCAAATAAATTTACAAGCTGCAGTGTTTCTTTTTTTCATTATATTATTCCCATTGTGTGTTTATATTTAACATATTACATTTCAGGCAACGTATACTAGCCGATATGATCTGTATTGGCTACCTGCATGCAACGATATTTGGGAAATACCGACAAATGTACCCAACAGAGGAGCTATAAACCCTCGTAAATGCAGCGACGCAACACTACAATCTACAGGAACTGTAAGTCAAGTAATTCAAAAAATCATTGCATGACCAGGTATGAAGTCTAATAATCGCTTATTGAAAATTAAACAAAGTTTTCCAATTTCTATGCTATTAGTCCGGCAGCCAGAGCCGAAAGTGAGCGCCTCTTGATTTTATGCCACTATGTAGAAAATGTTCACAATCGCCTATATTTGCACAAAAACAAATGTTCATATACATATCATGATTTCAACTACCCCAAATTTGGGGGTAAAGACAAATTTTTAGTTTATAAATCAACTTAAATTAAGCGATTGTTGTTATATTTTTTTCAAATTACACAAACTAAATATATTATCACATTAGGTTTGTAATAAAGTTCACAAAAGTTCTTATTGAACATAATGTTTCATAATAATCACTCGTTCTCTTTCTATCTACTGTCAAACATTATTTTTATCTACTTGAAATCAAAGTTCTTGAGATGCCCGGAAATTGGTTTTTCTATGAAAAAAATGGTAGGTTAACCATTATATGTATTATCTTATCATATAGAACAGGCGATGTGCTAACCAATGGTTTATTATATAGGAAGTTTAAGCAAAGAATAATCTTTTTGTATAAACAATAAACACTAAAGTATATGCCTGGGTGACCGCTCTCATGCGGATATAATTAATTTATTTGTTTTATTTAAAAAACAAAAGTTTTGAAATTATTATGAAAATAATGTTCTTCAAAATTTAATTCTTTTAAATTGAAAATACTGTTGGTCTTATTTTTTATAATGATTTGGTTTATAATTTAAAGTTTTTTTAATTATGAATTAACTAATAAAACTATTTAGATCAGTATATAGCTATATAAGTTTTAATTTGAATTGAATTGGATATAAGTTGTAATAAAACATTGCAATAAACGTAAATATTTTGATTGTAAAAAAATTCTACTTATTGCATTTCAATTGATATGTAGTATATTTTTTAGCATCACGACAAAACGTATATAACATCTTAACTTGGTATTAAAATAGCAAACAGCTACAAAAACCAATTCTCGTTGTTGATTAATATAAACTCATATTTAATGCACACATTTATATACAAGTATGATCAGGCTGAGTCAAGTTTTTAGATACATCATTATTCTTTGATTCCTGTTTACCTCTGATTCCTCTTACATAAATGAAAATACATTTCAAATGAACAAATCTGATTCTGGTTCTGACGAAAAAAATAACGTAAGAGTATACTTCAGTCATTTTCTCAGTTATCAGTTGTGGTCGCATTTGTGGTAGTTGACCCACACTGCCCATGTCACCACCAGCTGTAGAGAATAAGAAGTATGTGAAAGTACTCTTATTGATATTCAAAATGTGTTCGTTGTAGTAAGTTTTCTTTTCACTTTATTGCCCTTTGTAAGCCATTACTACAGATATGACAAAGCCTCGTAAATCTCCAACAACAGCCGCGTGGGACCCATGCTTGTGATCGTCATGCTAAACACAAGTCCTCACAGTTACCATAGATTCTAAGCAACCAGGACATGCGAGTTCTCCCATAGAGGCATCTCCAAGTACGATCTATCTCAGCAGATAAAACCCACTTCACTGGATCTGGTTTCGAGAACCTGCTCACATTTCGAAAAAGTCACAGTTGTCACCGTCAAACCAGCGGGTCAATTGTCCCATCCCAGCCACAATGAGCTTATATCGTTGGTTTTGGTTAATAATGGAGTCATGAGTGAGTTAAATCACATCGATGGCTAAGTCCAGACAGCTATTGATCTCTGAGTTGGAACCTCCAATACTGTCAATTACACTACCTAGGTAAGGATAACTATCAAAAAGTTCAACTCCTACCTCGCACTCAAAATGCTAAAGAGGGTTCAATGTTCACACCCAAAACATCACCAACACCCTAGATTCTAATCTCAATCAAGGAACCTTCAAGCCCAAAGGGGTCTGTTTCCCATATAAGTGTTTACAGGCAACGTACCAACATTTCAAACGTCTCAGCAAAAATTAAGATAAATGAAATTCAATTTTCCCAACGACGCGATCCTCTGTATTCAGAATCAGCAACTGCAATTCCCATTAACCTGTTTGTCAACAAGTTCCTTGAAGAAGGCATAAGCTGCTAAAAATTAGACCATTCCGTTATTCTAGTTAGTGATTCTGTCAACGTTTGACCTCTCCGGTATAAGCCCAGCCTGCTCAAATTTCTGAGTACAAATCAAAAGATCACGAATTTTATTTAACAGAAGATGTTCAAATACCTTACTAGGAACATCCTGAAGTATGAAGAGAAGTGTACAAACACCAGATTTATGCCGTCACCCCCACTTTAAGCAGCTGCGGAGAAACACCACAGACTCTGCACCTCTTGGTTTGGGAGGATGAACCTTCACCTATGGAAGGATCAATATCAGGAGAGTGAGCATCCGCTTGGACCAAACTATAGGCAGACAATGGAACATATTGTGCAGCCATTCAAAGTAGCTATTTGTTCTCCGCCAACAACAACCGTAGCATTGTCTTTCAGCAGCTTAATAATCTCCAGAGTCAATAAGGAGCATAAACGTAAACAGGAAAGAGATAATTCTTATAGAAACCTAACCAAAGCATAAGCAAACTTCTCCTTACCTCTCCGGATCTGAACCCTGCTGATTCTTACCAGTTTTCTGAGATGTACGGCTTTCCATGATGAGGGATACTGTTTCTGCCGAGATACAATTCCTGATTTACTTCAGCAGCATCCAGGGTCTCCCCTTTGAAAGGGTATCAGTCAGTTGCCGCATCTTCCAGAGCTTGGAGTACTTCAAAACTGTAGCAAACTCATTTTGGCATGCTATAGCTTAACAACAATGGTAAGTTTCAAGGGCCTTCTCCCTAGGCCTTGCAGGATTTACGAGTAGGTGATCAGTTTTGAAGAACTCCGGGGTTTTATACAAAGAAAAAACTGATCAGAACATGATCGGTCTTCTTTATCATGTAACTTCATTTCTGGTTCCCAACCCATGAAGATCTACACACGATTCATAGCAGTACCCGTCACAGTATTCAAATTGCTGAAAATAACCAGAACGTCTCTGAATCGCGTTGAGTATAGAAATTCTCATTACTCAAAAATTCTGCACCATCGGTGCATAAATAGCCACAACAGAAATGAACCCAGAAGTGTGCCCGTTATTACAAAAAAATCCCTAACACATTCAACCATCTGAAGATGACAACCCTTTCTTGGAGAGCGCTATTGGAGTGGCCTAACCAGTGATATATATAACCACTTAGCACCAGGCCTTCTTACCTGAAAGAGCCACCATATTCATATGCAGCCGCTTGGAACTCATGTGAAAGGAACTGCAATTTACTATCAGTCGAGATAGTGAAGACATTCCACGCACCCACACTCCGGCACACAGGATCCGATCCCCAAGAGTTCCATGCCCTTGGAGAACCTGTCGATTTATTTGTTGTATTGTATTGCTCGTCAGCCCTGTTAGCTTGAAATTCCTGGCTAATCTGAGCTCAGTTTCTTTTTTGTACTTCTCTACAACAGAGCAGCATGTAATATTCCTTTGTACCTTGTAGCTGTCCGAGTGTCTCCTACTTTCTGTTCTTACTCAGCTCTGAGCTGAGTTTAATGTCGAGTTTAAAAAAATACATTATCGGTACTTTGCTACTTTAACTTTGGCGTCACCATCGTGTTTCTTTCATTGATGGCACCACCCACCAAGTCTTAGTTTTTCCCCTCAACTAATTTGACACAATTTTCTCATTGTTAATCAAAGAGTGAAACTAATGCTTTGAATTTTTCAGCCAAACAGCTTAACAATTTCACAAGTGGCTCCACATTACTTCTACTTTGACACCACTGCAGATGAGCTCAACGAACACATCATCAGCCAATCACCATTGGACGGATATTACTTCACGTTCACCCAAATTCAATGTTGAAGAACGAAAGCTGCTGTGCAATTGTTTTTATATATACTTAATTTTATTATTTATTTAAACTATATGTTTATTATTTATTTAAACTATATTTATGTTTATTATTTATTTAAACTATATTTATGTTTATTATTTATTTAAACCATGTATAATGTTAAAAATTATAAAACTTTGTTTAAATTTAATTGCTAAACATTTTTTTACCTGCTTTTATCATAATCAAATAAAAAATATGTATTCAATTTTTTGCTTCAACATATTTAGTGTTTAACATTTTACATTCATTAATATTAAATTATAATTCTAACAGTTTATATATGCCTAGTTTTCCTAGATGTTTTTTTCCATTTGTTCGAAAAACTGTAAACAAAAACAATTCATAATCATGATCTCCATAGAATTTTTACCCACAAAATGGACAGTATATAGTGCCATTTTCCTATTACTTCAAGTTTGTTGAGGTACTCAATAAACTTCACTACATAATTAATAATATTATATTGAAACATACTTATTACATAAACCAATTATAGATAAGAAGAAATACAACCATATAATCTAAATCATACATATCTTCCTCTTCACCATTTGCGTGGATCATTTGTGATGTTTTCGAGCTTTTCCTTACTTTTTTGGTCATTTGTCATCATGGACTTATCTAACTTCTCAACTGTCCATCACACTGCACGAGATTTTTTATCTCTGGTTGAAAGCATTTTGTAATTTGTGTATACACTCATCATTTATAAAATGTCCAAATACGCCACGATGAAACTAAATGCTTAAGTCCAAGTATGCAACTTATTGTTCGGATTCATCATTGTACTGTTTCTTTTGCTCCATTTCCTTCTTTTTCGGCACCTGAATGTTGCTTTTTCGAGTCGTCTGAGGAATTTTCCTTTTTTCAGACTTGCATGATTTGCAGCTTAACTTAAAACTCTTAATTTGTCTTTGTTATTTTTTTAATCTTAATTTCAAGGTGACTCTTTTCCTAATAAAGTGATTTATACTATTGATTTAGTAGTTAGAAGTGATTATTTGGAACTTCTTGTTGATTTTCAACATTTTCAATTACCATTTTTTAAGTTTATACTTATTATTCAAACATTTTCTTCCCATTTGTACCGGCATACATCCGGTGTCATGTAGGATTCTTGCAGGTTAGTTGTCCATCATTCACTCAGTGATTGGGAGGTTATTCTTTTGTTCATTGTTGTTTACATAATTGAGATTGTCTCTCTTACATGTGTTTCCTTTAAGCACAAATTGGTAATCACATACATGTTAACATATTTAGATTTCATGGTCCTATTCTCCTTCTTGTATATCATCATTTATATATATTTTATTTTGTGTCTTCGTTTTTATTTTTGTTGTGTTCTACAATACTTGCCTATGTAAAACATTTGGTTGTTCTTGTAACAGGTGCAATTTCTGTTGAAATAGTAAACATTGCAGTTTGTTTTTTATAGTCATTGGTTACGGTCGACTGCAGCTGCGGATGCGCATAGCCAGAGCTGCGTAGCAAGCTCCTTTTACGCGTTAGCTGTGTTATAAAATGTATCAGTCGATTATCCCAAGGATAGTAATTTATATATAGGTGTTTAATTTCAAAATAATTTTGCAATTAAGTGAGGTATATTTTTATTTTTTTCTGAAATAATTGAGAACGATACCATATTGTAATTTGTAGCAGCCTACTGCGCTGAAGTCAACCTAGTTACCAGTGTGCAGGATGCACACTGGACGTTCGTTTTTGATCGTCTTAAAGTTTTTATTGCATAAAAAAGAAGTATAGTTCACTTAATTGCAAAGTTATTTTGAAATCAAATTACTAACCTTGGGATGAACAAATGGTGTTCATAACGATGATCAACTGATAAGTTTTATAGCACCTACATTAAAAGAGCTTGATACGCAGCTCTGGCTTGACGCATCCGCAGCTGCAGTCGACCTTAACCATTGTCCATAAATGTGTTGAAAAAATTCATTCGCGTGTATACTTTCTTTCTTTGAATCTTAAATAACGAGATAATTAGTTTAAAAAATCAACATTTAGGACCCTTTTTTATTATTATAGAATATTATACAGCACATTAGCTACAGAGGTAAAGAGCGCTGTTCTGTGTTGTTTACAATTGGGTGATGTTGGGGTTAATTATTTCGCTTTCTATAATTTATTCATTAAATTCAACTCATCAGGTTATCAAAGGGGGCAATCTGTTCCCAGCAGAACCTTCATAGTTGGAGGTAAACAGTATTTTTCTCTTTGTCTTTGATAGAGTTTGCATTCAAATAAAATGTGTTTTACTGTTAGTATGGTGTTACAGCACATAAGATCTGTGGTTCTTCCATTTGTCATGAGGTAGCTTTGTGTTATGTTTGTACGCCCAATTTTAAGTATCATTATTATTACGTTCTTTTTTCGTTCCGGATGTGGAGGCCATGGTTCGACATTTGGTTTTATTTCCTTCAGCTTAGCGTCCGATTCATTCAAAGTTGTTTGCCACTTTCTATGTACATATTATTTGATAGAGCTGTAGATGTCAGTGAAGGAATACCAGATGTGTATACATCGGGTATGTTAAATGCCACACGTTAATTACCACGTATGCCTATATGACTAGGTTTCTATAAAATAATTTGTTTGGTATGCTGTATGTTATATATATATATTGCTGAATTGATTGTACAATTGTGTAAGAGGATTTGTGCTTATTCAATGTAAGGAGAGTTGACTGAGAGTCTGTATAAAGCACCCATGATTTTTGACTTCGTGTATCTATTTCTTTAAGTGCAGTTTCGATTGCAATTAGCTCAGCAGTGTAAACACTAGATTTCTTTGGTAGTGAGCCCTTAAGGATTGTCTTCAAAAACTGCTGCAAATCCCACTTTTTCTTACATCTTGGACCCATCTGTGTAAAATGAGTGTGATGCAAAATGCATGTGAAGGTGGGTCGCAAATGTGCATTGGAGAACTAATGTTTATCTGATGTTTTTTCTTGGCCCAGTACCGTTCATGCACATTGTAATGGGGCTTATCTTCCATGGTGGAAAGTTCGTTACATTCTTTTTGGTTGGAGCAGCATTTATTTCTGCAACCTCCTGTAATATTCAGTAGCATACCCTTATTGGTTTTGATACAGAATCGTTGTTAAAATATGCAATATCATTTGTTGGATCCATTACATCAAGTGCAGAGTATTGTTCGTTACTGTGTAATATGAACATATATTTTAGGCATAGTTCTTCCCTATGTAGTGTTAAGGGAAGTTGATTCATATCAATAAGTAGAATGAATGAATAAATATATAAAACTAATAATCCACGAACCGGACGGTTCAAATGTCTCGCGATGATTCATTCAGTAACTTTAAAAAAAATTCT
>JARUHE010285254.1:0-12742 GCA_031471125.1 Archaeomysis grebnitzkii | reverse complement strand
TACATATGTGTGAAAATTTTTAGGAAGATCGGTTAATAAATAAAAAAGTTTGTGTTTTTTGTAAATCGTCCCCTTAATTACATATAATATCTATATATAATACGTACATTTTTTACATAAAACCTATTTAACACGTATAATGATTATATAAAATAGTTTATATAAACCCACTTACACACGTAAACTGACTATATAAAATAACTTAAATACGTATAATGTTTATATAAAATCACTTAAACACGCATAATTATTAAATAAAATAACTTAAATATTTATAAGGATTTGTAAAATCACTTTAATACGTACAAGTTTTATATAAAACCACTTGAACACGTATAATGATTATATAAAATAGTTTAAATACGTACATGTTTATATAAACCCACTTAAACACGTATAATGATTATATAAAATAACTTAAATACTTATAATGTTTATGTAAAATCACTTTAATACGTACACATTTTATATAAAATCCCTTAAACACGTATAATGATTATATAAATAAATTAAATACGTATAATGTTTATATAAAACCACTTAAACACGTATAATGTTTATATAAAATCACTTAAATACGTATAATGATTATATATAATACCTTAAATAGTCATAATGTTTATGTAAAATCACTTTAATACGTACAAGTTTTATATAAAACCACTTGAACACGTATAATGATTATATGAAATAGTTCAAATACGTTAATTTTTATATAAACCCACTTAAACACGTTTAATGGTTATATAAAATAACTTAAATACATATAATGTTTATGTAAAATCACTTTAATACGTACAAGTTTTATATAAAATCACACGTATAATGATTATATAAAATAACTTGAATACGTATATTGTTTATATAAAACCACTTTAATACGTAATTTTTTTTTATATAAAACCACTTGAACACGTATAATGATTATATAAAATTGTTTAAATACGTACATTTTTATATAAACCCACATAAACAACTATAATGTTTACATAAAACCACTTAAACACGTATAATGTTCATATAAAATCACTTAAACACGTATAATGATTATATAAAATAACTTAAAAACGTATAAAAAAAGTAATAAATTAATTTACAATTGGCTTTGAATACCTTAAAAACCTCGAAACAATTACATTGGCTGCCTAAAAAAAACACATAAATTATAAAATACTAACCTTAGTTTTCAAATGTTCGAACAACATTACTCCTCACAACTTTTCAGATCACATAAATGTATCCACTCCATGCAGAACACTTCGCTCCTACACTTCATTTAACCTTTATATTCCTCCCATTAAATCAAATTACGGAAAACGCCCAGTTTTTCATGCTGGGCCAATACTATGGAACTTGCTCTCGCATTTCATGAAGTGAATCACCTCTCACACAATGTTTAATACCAAATTAAATACTTATCTTTTTAGTAATTGATTTTTTCAGTTTGATTTGTTTTTATATTATTTGTTTTTAATTTTTGTTTTTCTGAGTGTATTATTTTTTTTAATTGGTTTAAAGCGCAAGAGAGTTTAATATAGCTATGCACTATACAAATGTTTTTAATTATTATTAGTATAAGTAACTGGTCAATAGCATTGGATGATGGTGTTGCTGTTGACAGTGTTTCTTGTTTTTCAGAAAGCCTTTGATAAAGTACCTTAAAAGAAACTTTTAGTTAAACTAAATGGTTGTGTTTAAGATGTAAATTGATAGCTTGCATGGGTAAGTTACTAGTTATAGAAAATCAGTTCAAAGAATTATAAGAATCTGAGTTAATGTTAAGAGTGGTGTAACATAAGATTCAACCTTAGGACTTATCTTGTTTCTTTTTTACATAAGCGATATCAAAAATGGTTTGAAATCAACGATCAAAATGTTTGTAGACGACACTAAAGTATACAGCAAAGTAGTTTTTTTTTAAATGTATTATTTAGTCCCAATGGATCAGGCTATGGGTGCAATGCACATTCACCGCCGGTTGCCAACAGCATCTGGTGTTCCCAGACGGTCACCCAACCAAGTACTAACCAGACCCAACGTTGCTTAACTTCGCTGATCATACGGGAAGCGGTGTTTCAACGTGGCCAAGGCCGTTGACGCCATACTAGCATTTATGAGTATAGCAATAACAATACAATTTCCTTGCAAATGCATCACAACTAGTAAGAAATTGGAAAGGCATTGAATCAAAATAATGAATAGTCACAAAAAATAAAGAAAAGGGCATGAATTTAATTTTAAATCTAAGTTCAGTTTTGTATTAAAAATAATCTGATTTATACCTGTGAACCCAGGAGCACAAACACAAATAAAAGCATTTGGTTCATCATAGCACGTCGCCCCATTTTGACATGGGGTGGATTCACACTCATTAATCTTGGTACAGTTTGGTGGAGATCCTGAAATTTCGAAAAGTCTATTGATTGATGACAGTTAACCATAAATGAAACTGTGTAGTCAAGTAATTCATTATTGAAAATATTTTTCAGTGAATCAAATGTTACCTGAAAAGCCAGAATTGCATCTGCAAACATATTCATTCAATCCATCTTGACAGTAAGCATTTTCTGGACAAGCGACCTCAACACAGTCATCAATGTTGTGCTCACAATTCACACCTTCAAACCCTAAGAGACATTGACAGGTGTAGCCATCATGGAGATCTTGACAAAAGCCTTCATTCTGACAAGGATCTGATGAGCATTCGTCCACTTCCTGGAATTCAAAAATACATCTTTCATTTAGTTCTTTCTTCAGGAGTAAAATTCATATAATCATTATTTTTACAGGCAGTTATAAAGATAAAAGTAATTTTAAATATAAATGTATTTACATAATCATAAAATAAATATTCAAAAGAAAGAACTCACAAAATCACAGTATTTTCCACCAAATCCAGGCAAACAAGCACAATCGAAATCCCCATACAAGTCGAAACATGTGGCTCCATTTCTACATGGGTTATTTTCTGCACATTCGTCTATGTTTATATCACAGATAGCTCCTCTGTATCTATAACATAAAAATGTTTCATTACAGAATAGATAGTTTACCGATTGATTTGTATGTAACATTAGCTCTAACCATGACAATGTTTTGCAATGGAACAATTTAAATATAGAAGTTGGAAAACTAAAAATATAAATTAACTTTTCAGTTTTATTTGACTAGTTTATATAGGACAAGATATTAATTCGAAGCCCTCTTACCCAGAGCCAGAACAGTTGCACGAGAAGTTGTCAACGAGATCCAGACAAGGAGTCTGGTGGAAGCAAGGGTCTGATGCACAGTCGTCTACATCAAATTGGCACAAGTCACCGGTAAATCCTGGTTGACAGTAGCAGTTAAAGTTGTCTCGGAATTGAGTCAAGATGCAAGAGCCATTGTTCTGCAATTCATTAAATTCATGCATTTTAGCAAAACAGTAAATATATTCACATGTTAAATAAATTATAAAATTAAAGGAATCAAAATTCTTAACACATTTGCTTATTCTAACAGCCAATGCATAAAATTTTCAGGAAACTTGTATAAAATTGGATTTGATAGGGCATCCATAAAGAAGACCATTGAATATTTTAGTAAAATTTATATAAAAAAAAACAGAAAATGACAAACTAGACATATGTTGATTATAATGAGGTATCTGTAGGATGAAAAACAACTTACTTGGCATGGATTATCCAGGCAGTGTGATTCTATGGTCGTTTGACACCTTAATCCAGTGTAGCCAGTTGGACATGCACAGCTTGTGGAATTGCCTTTGCGGTCTTCTTGGCACACTCCTCCATTTTCACAAAAGTTGCCATTGCGGTTGCAGAGTGGACCTGAAACCATACAGTTGCATTTTACAAAGACCAACTGGAGTTAAATTACTAATTATGCAATAATTTAAAAACTGGATTTATTGTTTGTGAGAACTATTATTATTACAGTATTAGTGCAATGATCTAAATTCTAATTCAAGTGAAATGTACTAACCTGTATCAGTGTCGCAAGTTTCGCCAATATATCTTGAATAACAATTGCAAAGAAATCCGTCCATCAAACTAACGCAAACACCTTGCCTTCCACAGGGTTGATGGAAGCAGTTGTCCACTCCATATCCAGCTAACAAAAGAATAAATATAAATTTTAAAAGTTTCAACAAAGCATAAGAAAAACTAATTGTATTAATAACTTTTCACGACGAAATTTTCTTACTGAAATTATCTTCTTTTCAATCATTAGATAGAAAATAGATAGAGATTTTCAAAATAAGAAATATACCATACAAAAACAGCAAAAAGCAAGTAACTGATTATGCAAAAAATATCACTAAGCCACAAGATTATGAATAGTTGCAATAGAAAATTATTGAACCGCATCAATACGGTTAAAACATTGGATTACACTTATAGAAACAGACAACTTCAATTACATTAGAGAGCAAGAGTATGTCTTCTCTCAAGTCTGGAAGGTCGTCATTCATAAAAATAAAATATGAAGCTAGAAATTCTAAATTATCGAAAAAAATAAACAACTTCTAGGGTTTACTATTTTGCTATAGTGTCTATGCTCAATCATTAGCTATATAACATAAATATGATTATAAATTAAGATTAAGGAAACTCCAATCACTTATATTTAACCAAGGTTTGTATGTTAAATCATTGCCTAGGATCTAAATCAATTTAAAGAGGCCATTTTTACAAAGAACAAACAATTAGTCTATAAATTCAAGTTGGCTGAGGAACACCATTATTTTTTTTAAACATAGATGTAATGCTAATTTGAAATCTAGACTTTAATTTGCATAACAGTTGAATGATTTAGTTGCCTATAAAAGTATTTTAGGATTTCAAAATTCAGTTCAAATCTACAAAGTAAACCAAAAAGCAAAAATAAATAATGTTTAATATAGAAGACATTTCCACACAAATACAAATGGTCAATCAACCCTCTACCGTCATGTCATTCACGGGAAACCAACATACTAATTCAAATTATACACAAGATAATGTAATAATAAAATATAAATAAGACAGTAGAGGGTCAATAAACATAAGAAAATGGTATTTATGAACATGCTATAGCAGTTAAGAAAAGAGGACGGCAGAGGTAATTTGTACATCACATCAGAAAACCAGTTCAACGTCACCTACCTCCAGCTGAAGAGCACAAGTGATGAAAAAAGTAGTGCGAAAGATTCCCGCCAATCAGAAATGGACCCCATCACCAAAATATAACAATGATCATGTTTAGCATTTCATTATTTAATATAAAATCATTGTGCATCTCTCTCAACATTGCAAACCACTTAAATTAAATAATCACAATTAAACGTTATTTGGGACAGTTCTTTCAAGATAATAATTACTGGGGGAAATTTATCTATCTAGTTTGTGGTATGTCTAGTTTTTTCCTATTATCCTGTGTCATCATACCTGCATCCCAGGGTGATGAAAAACATTTTTTCATTTCAAAGAGGACATTTGTTTTTGATTGGTTTCGATCGTTTTTAAGTTTGCATTGCAGAAAAAAGCCACTCTGGGTTAAATTTTTGGTTAAAAGAGGACAAAAAGAATCTTGAAGGACAAAAAAATGGTTTTTAGCACCATGCTGCATCCTATCCTTTTCTTTAAAAAAAACAAACTATTAACACCATGCCATAAATGATCATCATTACAACTAATTATTCAGTTACAAGGTGAATTATTATTTAAGTAATAACCAAAAATAAGCCCAGCTTTAAACTCTATCAAAGTGCGTATTGCCCAATAATACATTTACATATTTCAACAAGTATACATCACACATCCCAGTGTTGGTGAATTAAATTTTTTTATGAAGTTTCTTACAAAGAAAATTGTTCAAGGGTCATGTTGAGCAGAATAGTATCTAATTAAACGCAGTATTGGGGTCAACAGATGCATTTCAATCAATTCATATTAAATACTTTTTCTAAATCAGCAATGTTGAGGAAGATACAATTCGAATTAAGTACAAGGCTAAACATAGAGATTTGAAGCAATTTTATAAATATGTTTTAACTAAAATTATATGAAAACAAATATAAAATTATTCAACAATTGTTTTAATTGATCTTTTAAGTAGATAGAAATTACAATGTCTATGAATAACAATTATTTAGCATATACGTTTTTATTTTTGCCTATCTTTATGTTTAAGATGCCTTCTTTAGTGATAAAATCTTATTCATTTCTTTTCTAATGCATGCAAATCTAATGATAATTTGTTAATAAATTATTATTTAAAACATGTGTTTAAAATATTTGTCCACATGCAATTATAAAATTTAAAATTTTGTTTTTATCAAAATTATGCGATACAAAAAACTGTAATTTTACCCAAACATTTTAGAATAATAAATTGTATTGATGAATAACTATTCAAACTTTTGATAATGCAAAACACCTAAAACCATTAAAACCTTTAAAATATTAAGCAAAAAATGTGAATACATATTAATTATAGCCACGACATTATAGTTTCAACTCCAAACAAATTAATATTTAAGCAAACTTACATTACCATTTGCAACATTTGATGAAATTAATTAGAGACTTATTTTTAGAATTTATAATAAAAACTATCAATTCAAAATATTATTCTAAATCTCAGACCAAAAGAAAACTAACTTTGCATTAACCTTAGTTCCCAAATCTGTTACATTGTGAAGTGAATGTTTAGAATAATTACCAATTGAATCAATTAAAACATTCATACTAAGTGTAGAACATAAATGTCTCAATTTAAAAGAAAAGAGCAGTAATGATAGATCCCATATCTTTTTGAGGTTGGTACATTTAATTTAGTCCAATGCACACAAACAATTTAACATCACAGGCAGGATAATATTAAAAATGTAGAGTAACACGTATGTTCACAAACATTCTCATTCATAAGGTTTTATGCTTCTTATATAGTTAAAACTTTTGTGTATTGTCACATTGCAGAAAACTAAACATAATTCATTCATACAGCAGATAAATTCAAGTACATACAGCAATTTCTTCCAACTGGCAAAGGACAAGCTTCCCAGGTGACATCTGTGTAACGAGCGGCTGTGTTTGACAGTTCGATTGAAGCACCTTCCAAAATACAGCCGACAAAACCACCGCCAATGTGTAACCTCGGTTGTGATGACCACAAACTTAAGTCTAGCAGTTTGAGTGGGGAAGATGAATTTGTCACAACAACAGTAGAATGATCAGCCCCCAGCCTTAAGACACCGAGGTCATACCTGAAAAAAAGAAAAATAATATAAAATAAAATATTAATGTACATGAAATATAAATGTACATAAAAATTTACTTCATTCACCAAAGAATTAAAAACAAATTTCAACTTATGATGGTGCATTAAACAGTATTATTAATATCAAATAACTTTATCCAAGAACTAATCACAATGGTGATTATTAACATTTATCCATGATCCAACATTGATTAAATTCATCAATATATAATGTTTTACATGAACCATGTTCTGAATAATGCAAGTTGCTTTTCTCGTGTTCTTCTTTTAAATGTTATGCCAACGTAACAAATACTCTAAGGGTATAATATTTTATAAATATTCAACTCTTTAGGGAAGCATTCATCATATACAGTTTGAATTCTTTTGAACTTTAATTTTAATGTATTTTAGTCGCCATCTTAGTGAACACAAGTAAAAGGAATAAAGAAAAAGATAATTACTTCAAATATATCCTATGCCAGGAATTGTCGTTGAAAGATCCAGGTAGCACTGCTATGTATGGAACACTCGTCTGCATAAGAGTTAGTCTTAAACTTCCGTTCTCCGTCATTACCAACTCCAATGAATCACCACTCATTCCTTCCTGTATAAAAAAATATTCAGTCAGAATTACAGCAAATGAAACCATTTCCATTGTTATACGATTGTTTAAGAAACGAGCCAATTTTAGTACAACTTTTACACAACATGATATATGTGTAAATATTCAATATTAAAAACAACACAATAATCTTGGGACATAAAAATTAAAAACCCACTATACAACTAAAACTAAGAATAAAAGTTGGAAGTTTTTGATAGGCAACCTGTCTTCCTCAACCATTCAATGAACATGGTTACTCAATTGTGTTGAATGGGGTTTTTTTTATTTTTTATAGACCACTCCAAGTGTAAACTTATGGGTCTGTGGTGAAAACCTAAAAGATGTTATCAATTTATTCAGATAACCTCAAAGAGTGAAGCTCTGAAAACTCTCTTTAAGGTTAATAAACTCTGAGGGGAGACGAAAATCTCAGGAACCGAGATCGCCAGATTAAGACAGGTTGTCTGCAAAAAGCTCACAATTTTTAATTCTTAGTTTTAGCTGTATAGTGGGTTTTTAATTTGTGTAAATATTAATATTATTTGTCCACACAAACTTAGCCAGAGCTGCCCATATTTGTATATAAACATCAATACTACTACTGACATCAAGGATATGCAGCCCACATAGGACACTTTTTCCTGGCAGGGGCAAGACATTCAACTACCCAATCGTGGCTTAGAGTGGACTCCGATAGACAAATGAGATTTGCTTACAAATTATCAAGGTGTTGGTTTCAAGATAAACAAACATAGATTTTCATAAAGAATATTTTGTAAGGTAAATATACATTTTGTGATGGTTTCTTGTTATTTTCCAAAAAAAGCACTTTTGTTCTATACATTTCTAAAATAAAAGCCAGTCTTCTCATTTTTTATAGAAAAAATTCCCTGTTTTTTGAGATGAAAACTGCACTTTGCAAAGCATTAATTCCGTGATTACAATCTTATCCACTCTGCTATTACCCCTCAAAACAAAAAGTATTGGGTGATTTTAAACTACAGTCAATGTAATTTAGTAAAATTGAAATATGTATTTTTTATTAGAGCATCTAGCTATTTCATTTAGTCGAAAAACTTCTTTCGGAGCACATAAATATTTTGCCTAATAATTTTTCACTAAGAATTTGTATTTTACCAAAAACTTGATTTTTGCAACTACTTGTCCAATAAATTTGTAGGCCATTTTCATTTACTTTACTCATACTAAACAGCATTTCTAGCATGGATCCAAAAACTAAAATAGTCTGGAACTTTAATAAAACTTTCATTTAAGTTTGTTTTCAATACTAGCTTTAAGATGTTTTAGCCCTTTGGCTTAAAAAAATATAACAAAGCAAATGAAAACCTCACCTGATATAACAGTTTACCATAGCTACAGGTTTTAATGCTAAGTGAAGTATAGCCACGCAAGTCCACAGTTGTGGGAAGTTCGACAAGGGACGATGAGATGAAGTGTCCCTCTCGATATTGATGTGTGTTTGAAACTAATTCTCCAAATTGTTCTGATGATAAACTTACTGCATCACCATGACTCTGAAACAAGAAAAATACATTTCAAACTTTTTGCAATAAGTTTTAAATTATCAAAAAACAAACAAAATTATACATATTGGATTAAATATACATTATGGACGTTTTATTATTATTTTCAACAGGTACAAAGAAATTTGTAAACTAATTAAAGTTATGAACAAAATGACTATTAATTAAATACTAGATTTAATATGTTCTGCATAACCTTAGAAGCAGACTAGCTTTAAGGGAAATGTGGAGACCAGTGCACTTGGTAAACATATCGGAAATAGCACAGACTTAACATATTTTGGTGTAAAAAAAACTTTTTAGACTAAATTCAAAATTTGGACGTCATCATTCAATATCCTGATCAGAGGAAACCTGGCTAGTTCAAAAAGTGCTCTCTCACCAGAATAGGTTGTACAGGCAGTTAAAATGTGATCAACAGTAGGCGTACAGTTGCATGTTGGACACACCGGTGGGACATGATCAACCTCTGAATGCAGGAGGAAGTCATGAGTCACCCTTGTGTGCACTATTCGCAACCTCGTCAGAACAACATTTATGCCCTGTGGGAGGCGGTCATGTGTAGTTCATTGGGATGTGTTCAGGCGGATCGAACTTAACTTGGCATTAGTGGTGAGACTAGACCAACATGGCCTGGAACCCAGCAAAAAGGCTAAGATGTTGAGACGGTCTTCCCAAAACAACCATTTCAATGGTTTATAAACATTTTTATTTCAGGATAGCTTAATGCCCTCGTCACATCTTGCAAAAATACTTCTGCCACATAGCAAGAAAAGTGAAACCAAGATTTTAAAAACAATGTTCTCTTGTATGTTTATGGCCTGCTTAGAAGAAAATATTGTTTTTAATAAAAGTTCAGAGCAAAAACTTTACTTGAATAATGTTTGCAATTTCACATACATTTCAGATGAATAAAAAAACACTATAATGAAAAATATACTGTTCATGAATACTTTATTACATTCTGCTTCATCTAAGAATTTTTTTATATATTTAATAAATATTTGAAACAACAAAACATTTCCTCCAAAAATTGTTGTTTAGAATTACAAAATATTTCTTTCAAATTTCATATTTTGAAAATAATGCACATCTTTTTAAAAATAGTAGTCCACAAACTGAACGGTTCAAATGTATCTCTACTGTTCAATAACTTTATAAAAACTAGTTATGCCTAAACCGCTATGCAGCTTAAATGTCAAGCGATTATTTATTTTCATAATATACAAGTGTAAATTTTTTTTAAATTGTAAAAATATAATCAGCAATAACAAAAAAATTGATTTTTTTAGATTCTATTACATTGTATTTATACATGCATACTTATTATTAAATTCTGAAAATTTGAAGCAAAAAAAATATTTATTTTACCTCATTTTTAACTTAAATAACAAAAAAATAGAAATTATCTAAAAAGAAATCTATTGCATTATATTGTAAGTATATAGGTTGTTCAGCTCTGAAAATTTGATGCAAAAATACTAAAAAACAAACAAGTCATTAAGAAAATAAAAACTTGAACCTTTTGTTGGATGTCCGGTCGATGACGACGACGGAAAAGTAACACCTATGTCTTAACTTCGTTTCACTCGCTCGACAAAAAAATCGAAGACATTCAAATATTTATTAATAACAAATATAGATATTGGGTTGATGAGGAACAATTTAGGAATTTACTATATTAGACATGGTTAGAAAATTACTTTGCGAATCTATGTAGACAAAACCTACCTTACTCTCACGTGAGTAGATTGGTAACATTAACTGACGTTAGAGCTCTGAAGGCTTCCCATTGGAGAAGTAAAACTTTTACAAGTTTTACTTTATTGTTATGTGTTGCTAGAACTGATTGCCATGTCTAAAATAGGAGTATGCCACAATTTATCATATTGGAACGAGTCTCTTATTCTAATTCCAAAGATGAAGTCTTTTAAAAAGTAGTGAACTGATTTTAAAATTATATAAATGCTTATATTTGTTTAAAAATTACTATTTTATTGATTCTGGCAGTTAAATTAGCTTCAATATTTAAATATTCTTCAATAAGCTGAATTGTGTTAAGCTGGCATCTTCGGCGGATTTTTGTGTACGTCTAAAGTGGATTAATTTAGCAAGACAAAGATTTAATTTTTTCCTTTAACTGCAAACCTTCAGCGAACACCGTCTTAACCCTTTAACGCCTGTAGGGATAAACTAGTGACAATTGTAGGGTTGTTTTCAATGCAATCTTCATTGTATTGTAGACTGTAGGGTGATAATAATTCAGTGGTTGAAGCGTTAAGCAACTGTCATCTTAAATGGATTCGACTGTGTTGGAAAAAACTAAAATGTCTACCCCCAAGAAAACTACGTACGCGTAATAGACGTACCTTACGTACCAAACATATCTGGACTAAAAAGCCACGTGCTTGGCATGTTTTATCTACAAAAACACTTACGTACGTATTTTGTGGTTACAATTAACGCACCCGACAAGCAGATATTTTGTGAAGAAAACGCCCGTAAACATGTTTTTTACGACGTTTGGTACGCGTACGTACGTACAAGGTAGTTCTTCTGGGAGGGTAAAGTTGAATAAAAGTTTTTTTTAGAAAATATGATTAATTTTATAAAAAAAACTCTCAAAAAAATTGGGATTTGAACTGATGCAAAATGTAAAGACTAATTTAAATCATGAATCGTTAATGATAAATTGAAAAACAAATTGTACTACCCCCTCAAAAAATAAAAGTCCTCGTCAACTGAATTTTGTTTAAAATATGGTATTCAATAAGTTATTTAGTAATTTATTAATTAATCCTTTAACGCCTGAACTATTATTACCCTAAGGTATATAATACAATGAAGTTTGCATTGAAAATAACCCTACAGCCATTACTGTTTTGGCCCTACAGGCGCCAAAGGGTTTTAAGCTGTTCAATAAATTATTAAATAAGTTATTCTATAGTTTATTAACTGAGTTAGTAAATCCATTCTTATCTCTTTAACGCCTGTAGGGACAAAACAGTGACGACTGTAGGGTTATTTTCAATGCAAACTTCAATGAATTGTAGACCTTAGGGTAATAATAATTCAGGCGTTAAATGGTTAAATTAGAAACAAATATGTATGTTTTGTTCAAACATTTTTATGGTTAAGGATTCTTTTTTTTGGCCGATAGGTTAAATATCAAAATATTTTCTTCAAGATATAGTTTTTAATTTTTTTAATTCTTATAAGAATAATTCTTATATGTGTATTATGATGGTTTTTCAAATGGTAGTTATTTCCAGCACTTTGTACATTATATAATTATAAATATATATATTTATAATATTTATGTTATTTATTTTATTTATATTACTTATATCTT
>JARUHE010285146.1:0-12743 GCA_031471125.1 Archaeomysis grebnitzkii | reverse complement strand
AGCAATATTTATATATATATTTATGCATAAATATAACACTAGGGCAAGCTTAAACTTTTTTAATTTATAATAAAATAAGTATACACTGTATACATATATACAAAATATATAGATAATACTAAACAAGATTGTTAAAAAGTGTAAACATTGATTAAATTGGAATAGTATGTTCGTATACAACTTACTGTTGAATATAATCTTGAGAATGGCTTTCTTTGTTATTTTGTTTATTTTTTTTAGATTTGGAAACTTTCTTAAACAATTTATAATTAAATTGTTTTTTTATATCAATAAATATAAATATATATAAATATATATATATATTTTACATATTTCTGTCAACAGTGGGTTATTAAAATTATTTAAGTTGAAAGCCACTCATCCCGAATTTTGTGATTTATATTTAATAATAAATAAATTCTTGTCTAAAAAAAGTTTAAAGTTTTGTAAGGAATATTTTTCTCCATTTTTTCCATGCTCAACAAATTTGCTCATTTATCAGATTAATCATTTTGGCTTCAACTTATTTGTAGGCTTAATGCCCATTTGGTTGTCTGCCCAATGTGTTGCACGTGTACCGACTTTCTTAATTATTGTGTAAGTATTAAAAAAAAACATTTAAGTTTGAGCAATCCAAGAAAAAAATATTTCCCAATAGAGCAATTGCACTGATTTGGTATCGTAAGAATATTCGTGGGCCTGAAAATTCAGTTCAAACTTCCCAAAATTAAGTGAACAACAAAGGACAAAATTAAGTTCAAAGAATTAAGGTAACTTGACCAAACGGAAGCCACGCCCCCTTTTTAACCCTTTAACAATGGGCTTTTATCGAAATTTTAATAATATTTTTGAACATTACAAAAAAATTATATTTAGCGAAGAAAAGAAAATGTGTTAATGTTTCTTATCTTTAAAACAAATTTCAAAAGCTTAGTCATTTTATATTTTTTTTTTAATTTTAGTTTTAATGTTTATTAAAGATAAAAAAACGTAGTTGCCAAAAGGTTAATTTCTAAGGAAAGAAATCGCTTAAGTTTTTTCCCACGAGGTATTTTCCATTGATTGATTTTTCAAGAATTGTTTGTGAATGGAAGGAATTATTTGGAAATTGGAGGAAACGTCGGAGAAAAATTCCCAAATGAACAATTCTTGGTTCTAAATAATTTAGGACGTATGGACCGACAATAGCACAAGTGAGGTAACCCAAATTCAATCAACAGAGTTTACCTCACTTGTGCTGTTGTTGATCCATATATTGTTATATAAACAAATAAACTTTGTATTTCTACAGATTGTGAAAACATACCACAACCTATTGACAAACTAAATAGAAGCACTAATATGCCAAAATAATTTGAATCTCTAAACTATAGTTATACTAAATAAAACGTTATATTTTATTGTTTATGTTTTTCATAAAACAAATTAAACAATAAATTCACTTTAACATGTTAAGAGGCATTCCTAGTTTAATTATATTTTCAATATTTGGAATATTATACTTTCAAAATATATCAAACTTCTAAATATATGTTTTGATTAAAATCATTACAAAAACTTAATCATTTTAATTTTGAACCAAATAATAAGGGTACTAAATAAGATCAAATAAATCAATCTAATGTATTTTTCAATAATATATTAATTTAAAAATTTAAAAAACTCTTACTTGCAAATTTAATTTCGTTTATATTTTAGTTTACAAATAAAATATTTACAAAAAATTGAATTATTAATTATAAGACAATGTCAAGTTTTGACATACTCAAGTGTTAGAACAAAAAAATTGGAGTAACATATTTAGACAATCAATACATGATAAGAATCTATGAAACCTTTGTGAATATAAATATCAGAACAATACATATCATGTTCTACTATACAGATCACTATACAAAAATATATCAAGCAAACTAAAGATCTAAATATGCATTAAAAAATATGCATGCTATAAAAAACACTAAATTAAAGTAAAGAAAGAACTACACAAAGTTACAAAGAACATAAAGTTATGACAGTTTATGAATACTGTAACAATTATATAACGACATTGAAATATAAGAAATATACATGGGTATATTAAAAGCAATATATTTTCATATTTATATAAATACAGTTATTTAAATACCACAACACAAAAAAGAAAACTTTACCAAAGTATTTAGACAAAATAAAATAATCTTAAACTAAACATCAATATCAGAACACAAAAACCGCCATACTGTAACAAACAAAGAACTTTACAAAAATATATAAAAAAACTTAATCAAGAAATGAATAATGTATAAATTCCTGAAATAAATTAAAAACTAAATGAATACAATAAAGTTTTTTAGCAGCCCGCATAAAAAATTCAGATCTGGACCCATGTCAGTCAGACTTGTCCAGAGTGACGGGCTCGCGTGTTGCTCCACATAAAGAACAAGCGACTCAAAGAAACTAAGTCAATTATCTGGAGGAATAAGTCAACTAAGTCAATTATCTCGTGGAATAAGTCAACACAACTTTCAGTTCGACCGAAAAGTATTGTCTAGAAGTCCAGGCAATTCGGCTTTATCATTATCTACAAAATCCCAGCGTTTCGATCCCATTGTTCTTTACAAGTCCAGGTTTTTCGGCTGAGAAAAAAAAAACTTTTATTCAAATCGACTTAAATCTCATTATTTTATTTTGGTAAAATCAGATGTGTAATTCGACTAAATTGAATTTTAATTATAGCGAAATTTTCAATTTGAATACAACTTTACAAATAAATGTTTTGGTAAAGATATTTTTATTGCAACTGACATTTTTTATTTATATTTACTTCTTAAAATAAATTATATGTTGTTGTCAAGAACAAAGAATTACTAGTTTTTGTTAAATATGATATTTGTTGTTAAATCTATAAAAAATATCACTAGGCAAATTATACTTGGCTAGTTTTTGTAGATTGTATTTGGTAATTGATAACTAAAGGTGTGTTCTCGACCAACCTCCTCCTTGATTTAAATCAGTGATTTAAATCCCGAAAAGTTGATTTAAATCAAGAAATGCTGTCGAAAAGCGGCTCAAGAAAATCACGAAAACACTTGTGAAATTCTGTTATTAAAAATGGGTCTAATCAATGTTAATAAGGTTAAAAACAAACCTTTTCAAAATAAATAAAAAGTATTTATTATTTATGTATCACTTTTTTTTCTTCAGTATTTACTTATTATTATTATTATTATTACTATTTTATTATTATTATTACTATTTTATTATTATTATTATTATTATTATTATTATTATTATTATTATTATTACTATTTTATTATTATAATTATTAACTTATTATAATTTGTTTTGCTAGAGTGCAAGTAATTGTTCTGGTTTGTGTGTGGTCATACTAAAAAACATCGACAATGCGTTTATTTTGTAGGTAAAAAATATATCGTGTAAAAAATACAGGGAAAGCTAAAAAATCTTTGGAGAGAAATAAAAACAATTATTGTTTAGCATAGAGAAGAGAAAAGAGGGAAGACAGGAAAGAAAGAGAGAGTAGAGATAAATAAAAAAATATTTAGCAGAGAAAGAAAAAAAAGAGAAAAACGAAAGAAAGAGAGTAGAGATAAATAGAAAAATATTTAGCAGAGAAAGAAAAAAAAGAGAAAAACGAAAGAAAGAGAGAGTAGAGATAAATAAAAATAATATTTAGCAGAGAAAGAAAAAAAAGAGAAAAAACGAAAGAAAGAGAGAGTAGAGATAAATAAAAAATATTTAGCAGAGAAAGAAAAAAAGAGAAAACGAGACAACCCTTTTAAATCTTATCTAGATGAAGAGAAACGAGATGTGATCAGATATAATAAAAGATGAACGCACTTTCGGACGATAAATCTTAACCAAACCCTTCAACAGAAGGAAAACCCGAATCACTAAGGCTCATTCTCAATACTAACTCCAATGTAAATTAGTCCTTACGATTTGTATCTCGGACACTGAATGATTAGGTTCGTCCAGCCCCCGCTCTCGTTTCCACCGGACACTCCCTGAATCACACGCAAGGTGGCCCCGCCTGAGTCTCACCACTTTGCAATTTGTAATTGTAAAGTTTTTGTTGAGTTTTTGTTAAGGTAGTTGATCATTTTATTGTAAAGTTGCTCTTTTTTATTGTAAAGTTTTTGTCAAGTTAGTTGATCATTTTATTGTAAAGTTGTTGTTGTGAAGTTACTATTTAATTTTTATTGTAAAGTTGTTGTTTTAAAGTTACTATCGATTTAGTATTGTAAAGTTGTTGTTGTAAAGTTACTATTTAAACTTTATTGTAAAGTTGTTGTTTTAAAGTTACTATAGATTTGTTTTTGTAAACTTGTTGTTGTTAAGTTATTATAGATTTTTTTATTGTAAAGTTGTTGTTGTAAAGTTAATATTTAATTTTTTATTGTAAAGTTGTTCTTGTAAAGTTACTTTGTTTTTGTATTGTAAGATTAGCTTGTAATTTGTTTATTGTAAATTGTTTGTTGTAAAGCTACTGTGAAATATGTACCGTAAGGTTGTTGTTGTCGTTACTTTGTAATTTGGATTGTAAAGTTTTTGTTGTGAGGTTACTTTATATTTTTGAGTTTTCTAACTTTGTAACTTTAATGCAAAGTTACGTTGGAGTTGTCTGTATTGTAAAGTTACTTTAGAACTGATTTTATTGTAAAACAATTTTGGAATTGTACGTTTGGATTCATTGTTTATATTATAAAGTTATACAACATTACCATAGAACTTTTTTTTTCAAATTATAGAATTATTATAATATTGTTCTGAAATGTAATTCTTTTTTTACGAAAGTGCCTACAAACTGTTTTAAGATTTAGGGTATTTTTAGACATTTGATTAGTTTTTCCACGTCAATTTATAATAACTATAAATTTGTTATAAATCTTTAACCATAATTAAGTCCATAATGAAGTTAAATCTAAATATAAAACATTCAAAAGTAAATAAAGACTTGTTTGTATAGAATATTTGTGTATGTATATCTCATATTGAACTTTTTTTTTCAGTTTCAAATTCTGTTATCAAAAATATTTCTTATTTTACCATAATAATCATTGTGCTCAGTTTTTGAGCTTTAGTCTGTCTGTGCCGTTTTTACACATGCAAAACGGATAAATTTATGATGAAGAACTGGCATGAGAACAAGAACATATGAAAGCAATATTGAAAACAATTTTTATTATATGGATATAATTATAGCCTACTTGCAATAATGATTCAGATTAATCAAATGAATAAGAAACTACAAATAATCATGAATTGTTTTCTTTATTTACTAATAAAGTACAAAACAATTGTTTGTGTATTCATGTAATTGTAATGCTTTAAAAAAATGTTTGTGTGTTTATGTAATTGTAATCCTTTAATAAATATGCTTGAGTGTTCATGTACTGTAATTATAATACTTTAATAAATATGTTTGTGTGTGCATGTATTTGTAACGCTTTAAAATAAATACGTTTGTGTGTTCATGTATTTGTAATGCTTTAAAGTAGATAAATTGCATTGGTCCAGCTGTGAAGTAATAAAATAAAATTATTCAATGGAATGAATGAAACAAAAAACAAATTATAATTTGGTAAAAATAAATTAGCATAAAAATAAGTGAATATGTAAATAAGCATTTTATTAATGTAAATAAATAAGTATGGCCAATTATAGGTTACTCTAACAAGTGTTTCAAGTTTGTTTTTCAGAACCCAACTTAATAAAGTTCATATTTTGATAATTTTAAGTACTGAATAGTTTCAAAAATATATTTCAACTATAAGAATGGAGATTGCATTTTTAAGTAAGCAAATTTTAGCTTTATATCGCTAATAAATACAAGTTTATTTTTAAAAGTAAAAACTATCAAACACTGAAAAAAATTATTAAATAATACAACTAAGTAAAATCAATATTTTTCTCATCAAGTTGTATATAAACATATGGTTACGTCTTTGAGGATTGAAATTTAAGCTTGAATAAGTTGTTGAGTTCTTTTTATCCTACTTATTCATTTGTTAAGCACGACACAGAGTTGAATGGTATGCGTTACCCTAAAATTTAATATAACTTTTACATCACAACCATTTGTCACACTTCTGGGAATTTACTTCATCTACTGAACGTCCCTATAGAACAAATATCCTTCCTGCATTCTGACCATCCCATCATAAACCAAACCGAAAGTTATTTCTGGACACCACTGAAGGCAATGACATCGATATACGCCGGTCAATAACGAGGCTCAATTCCGTCCTCAGTGAACTTGTGGAGTAAATCCATAAAAAATGTTTTTAAATAATCCATAAAAAAAGTAAATCCATAAAAAATTTTAATATTGCACGAAAAAAATAATTGTCGGAAAGTTTAGGATAATTCAGAGAAAAATTAAGAAGTTTTTCACGTTTAAACGCGTCATTTAGTGTTACTATAAGCTCTAAAATACCTTAAAGTTAGCATTGTTAATGACCCTTAGGTGTTGACAGGCTTAGATAAATCCAAATATATGTAGGTATGTTTTAATTTATAAATATATAAATTGTATTATAAGTATAGTTTCTTAAACAAAGTGTGTATTACAAATATATTACTTTTGTTACAAGTGTATTATTTATGTTATAATTATGTATATGTTGGTAATAAATTAATTATATTCAATTACATATACATGCTTTATTTACATGATAAATCCATTAACAAAGTGTTGACGCAAAATAGGTTGTAAATGTATTATTTAGTTAATAAATGTACTAATTAAATACAAAATATATCAAATAATTTATAAATACATTAGTTGCATTATAAAATATATTAATACAAGATAGCTATATCAGTTACTTAATAAATATAGTAGATACAAAATAAGATAACATTAATTGTACAATACAACTGTTGGATGATGTATTATGAAAAATCAAATTAACAATAATAAAAATAAAAAATTTAAAAACTTTTGAAAATGTTTATTATTATTGTATAGATAATAATAAAAAATCAGACATACATTTATGTCATTAAAAATGGTGAAATTATCAGATAAAAAAACAGGTTCATAAAAAAAAGTTGAAAAAAAACTCCAAAAACAATACAGTAGACTCATAAACTCCTGTGCAGAATCCAGCTGCAACTCTATAATCTGCCGAGGCAATGTTAATTACAAGTAACATGAATAATCAAAAAGCAAAAACAATCCATAAGAATAAGAAAAACAAATATAATAAAATAAAATAAAATCAACAAGAAAACAAAAAATATAAAAAAGAATATAAAAGTAAACAACAAGAAAATATAAATATAAAAAAAAATATAAAAATATAAAAAAAATATAAAAAATATAAAAGTAAACAACAAGAAATAAAAAATTTAAAAAAATATAAAAGTAAAGAACAAGAAAATAAAACTATAAAAAATATAAAAGTAAACAACTAGAAAATAAAAATATAGAAAAGAATAGAAAAGTAAAGAACAAGAAAATATAAATATAAAAAAGAATATAAAAATATAAAAAATATAACAAGTAAACATGAAAATAAAAATATAAAAAAGAGTAAAAAAAAGTAAACAATAAAAATATATAAATAAAATAAAAAAAAAACATAAAATTAGAAAATAAGAAGACTAAGATTATTATAAAGAAGCGAAATAAAATCGATGGTAATCTATAATTAAATGGATTAACTTTTTTAATTTACAAATTCTTATTTGTAGTAAACAATAAAGGTTATTTTAAACAGTAACTTTAATGTATTTTCACCCTTATGAATAAAACAATTTATGCTTAAAAAATAATTATTTAGTTTCTTTCGTTAAATTTGGGGTAACTAAAATAAATTCTAATTTGTTTTCATAACCAAACTAATGCGTAAAAAATTATTCATGACATAAGGACCAAAATACATTCAAGTTTGATTGAAAATGACCCTTAGTGTAAGGGTAACATAAGCTTTAATGGATTAATGACTTGGTTAATAAAATTCCTTAGGCAAGTACTTAGATGTTGAAGATTATTTGAATTGTGTCTCTGTTAAATAAATAAAATCAATTCGAAAACATAAAAAAATACAAAACTAATAAAATAAAAAATAAAACAAACAAACAGATAAAAATAAACATATATTTAGAATGATTATAATTGTTTTTCCAATATGTTTCAATCTTTACCATGCTTAAATTTGCATTAAAGAAGTTTAATCAATTATAATGTTATCATTATAATTATAGTTTGCATTATTAAAATTATAGCTTTTATTATTACAATTATAGTTATTAGTTTTATAATTCCAGTTATTATAATTATTATTATTATACGTACAATAATCATTATCACAATTCTTGCCTTGTCATTATCACTATTATGTTATCATTATATATATTTGTTTTTATATGAACAAGATTTCACTAAACTATAAAATATACTTAGTGGATGTGGTGAAAAGGGTTAAGACTATAAAGCAACATAATTATGGTTTTATTTTTGAAGTAAAAATGAAAAAACATGGTTAAAAAATTTAAAAAAATTGGTGCTACCGAAAACATCGACAAAATACCGCTAACGATTTCTAACAAAAAAGAAGTGAGGTCCTATCATAAAGTGAATAGCTTTGTTTTGCTTGCGATTCATAAAAATAGTTTTGTCAGCTATACCACAATTTTGAATTAATAAATAATTAATCAACAATAACAATGACATTGAAAACTTGGACTGAAATTACAGAAATAAATAATAAAAAAAAAATGAAATTATTGAAAGATATAATAAAAAAAATAAAAAAAATGTACAGAATATAATAAAAAAAAACTGAAGTTATTGAAATATATAAAAAAAATACCACCATAAAATTTTCGTCGGATCTCGTGTCGGAGAACCGTGGCAAGCTGGTGTTGCTATTGATTTCGAATTCGTTAGGCTGGCCTCGGTCCTTCGATGCCTGTCATATGGACCCGGTGGGCGGGGCAAGAGAGGGAGGGGGGCGACATAAAATTAATTATCTCCCCCCCCCCCCGTCCCTATAGACATATATCCAGCTTTGATAGAGGTCAATGTTGATTTTTTAACGTTTACATTTTTAGGACTTTTTACAATTTTGCTGATTTGGATGTGAGGAAATTTTCACGTTAGTGTTTTTGTTTTATGGTTTTTAGTTTCGGGTTAATGGAATTTTTTTTAAAAAGTTATATGTCTCGAATTTTAACAGCTCATAAAATTTTGAGAAAAATATACTTTGTGGTCAAAAATTAATATATTTAAAGATGCATAGTTAGCTAACTTTACAATAAAGATAAAATAATTGTATTTACAATGAAATATTGGTGTACTTCATTGAAAACATGTTTAATTGTGCTACTATAACATTATAGTTTTACTCATTTATCAAATGTACAATAAATTAAAATATATTGAAAACCACCTTGACTGAAACTGTAAACATTTGTGTTAAATTTAATATACGAGTATGTTGAAAAAAATTTTGACTGGTGATGAAGTAGAACTATATCATGTTTTAGAAGTAAAAGCATTTCATATAAAAACAAATTTTATATTCGATATTGTGTTCATCCAAGGTTCCATAATGTTATCTGAATAGTAATATGCATGATGGTTTGTTTGCTAGAACTAATGCAAAAATTTTTATAATCTTGCAATTAGATAAACTAATTTAGTTCAAAAAGAAATTAAGTTTTGTGGAAAGTAGAAATTGAATTCTTCACAGATGTTGTATATACATAAACACACAGGTGTATACCTTGACGATCAACATCTGTAAATACATTTGTATTTTGATGGAAATTATAAAACATAAATCATTCATTTCAGTTCAGCTAATTCCATTTTAGAATTTGAATTAATCCACATAGATTTAAAACAACATTTTTGTTTTAGATGTACCTTCCTGTGAACATTATTCCAAATATAAATTAAATTCAGATTTTGCTTTCGACAATAGCACAAGTGAGGTAACCTCTATGTTATTTGGATGTGGATTGCCTCACTTATGATATTTTCGAGCTATGTATTAAATGATAAAACGTTTTATAGTTATAAATAAATCCACTAGATTGCCTATAGATTTGTTTAACTTGATGAATCCAAAAATATTAAAGAACATGCTGAGCTACATAATTAAAAAAGAATTAACAATATAATTCATAAAAATACATAATTTAAGTTATTTAAATTACCGTTTGTTTATTTCACTAAAAGATAACCAATTCAATTGGTTCTCACAATGTATTTAAATTCTCGACTGTGTCAATAAATTAAGCTATAAACCCTGAATATTTTTCATAAAATATAAAAACGTAACATTAAAACAAAAGTTTTTGTCTTAAACATTACTTGTTATGACTATAAATATATTTTGTTTATTATAAAAAACAAATAATTTCAATAGATCAGAATCGAAACTTTAAATAAATTCAATAAATTATTAGAATAGATCATCAACATCACAACAATAAAATAAAAAAATAAAAAATTCCTATTTAAAAAAAATCATATATTACACTGATGTATTACACCAAAATTACAAATACATTCGAATTACACGTATTACAGAAACCTTAAACCTTGAAACCTTTAAACCTTTAAACCCGACCAAAACTTATCGAACCCTACCTGTGTTTGCGTGAGACCCAGTTTAGCCGCTAGTTCAGCTCTCTCGGGCAGAGACAGGTACTGCGTTCTAGCGAAAATTTTGTTCAGTTGTTGGAGTTGCAAACTCGAATATATAGTTCGAGGTTTCCGCATTTTTTTACCCTTGCCCCCCACTCGCACTGAACCCTCGTCGTCTGCTTTGTCTGCAAGGAGAAAATTTTTAATTAATAATTATGTATAGTTATAATAAGTTTATTATTATTAATTAATAATTAATAATTATTATTAATTAATAATTAATAATTATGTATAGTTATAATAAGTATTAATAATTTTTATTAATTAATAATTATAGGTAATGAATTTGTAAAAAGTTGTTTACCGTAATTGTACTAAATGAAACAATAGATAAAAAAGGAATGATAAATAAAATAAATATATTAAAAAGTAAATGAATTAATTAGTAAGTATAATAAATAAAATACATGAATTAATAAACATGGTGAACCAATTTATAAATATACTAAAAACAATAATAAATATAATGAATCAGTTAATAAATCAAATAAATATAAAATATAAAATATAAATATAATAAATCAGTTAATAAATAAAATATATAAATACAAATAACAAACGAACTAATAAATATAAGACAAATTATTATGCTTGTAAATGCTAAATTTCAATGAAATTATAAATTTGTTACCATAATAATCAAACATCTAAGATATCATAATCCCTTGAAATAATGATGCCATAATATATATATATATATATATATATATATATGTTTAAATTTAAATTTAAATTTATATATTTAAGTTTTCATATCTTGAACATTTGTTTACATTTTTTGCAGACATAAATCTGAAATAAAAACATTCACAGATGATATTTACAGTCAGTCTTTATAATAATGTAGAGCTTTACATTTTTGTAGGACGGTTCATAACTCAAAATAAACCCACAACACAAGGTTGTTAAATGTTAAAGCAGACACCATATTCAAAGATAAAATCTAACCTAAATCAATCATAAAAAATTAGTACAAAATCGTTTGTAAAATTATTTAAAACTATTAATTTAACCAAATTTTATTATATTTAGTATAAAAACTGTAAAATAGATTTATTTTGACCACGGACAAATTTTCGCAACTGTATAATATAAATCAATGCTATAAATTTGTATGTACTTAACCCAGTCTTGCTTGTAAGGACAAGTACGACACAGTAAATGCTAATTTCATATCTAATTCAATGTAATTTATTCCTTAAAACAATACCACCATGCTTGAGTTAACTCGTTCTGTAGCCTAAGCCATGAAAATTAACAACATCCCTGAATCAAATTTTCTATAACCAAAAACCTAACATCGTAAGCTAAGACCAATTGTTCTCCCTCCGCAGGTATCATCACACCTTAACCTCCTGACTTGACAGAGACATAACAGAGTCACTGAAGAATAGAACCAGACCATGATCTGAGTCAGAGCCGAAACGAGCCACCAGCTGAGACTGGCAGACACGCGATCCAGGGGAACGATGCACCAATCGAAGACTGATAACATCGGGATTGGCTTTGTCGGTGTTATTGTTATTAAGATTTATTTGACAGAAGGTTTTGGTAGGAAAGATTTGTGGATTAATTTTCAAGATTTGTGGATTAAGTTTCAAGATTTGTGGATTAAGTTTCAAGATTTGTGGATTAAGTTTCAAGATTTGTGGATTAAGTTTCAAGATTTGTAGATTCGATTTTAAGATTTGTGAATTAGTTTCAAGATTTCTTGTTTGCCTTATAAAAAATTAGGTTTTACAGTCTATAGAATTTAAATAAAAATCTCAGGTCATCGTTTTTTCGGTTGCAAATTATTTTGTTCATTATAAAATATCAACTGAGCAAAATAAATGTATGTATATTTATGCATATTTGTTTATGCATATTTATTAATGCATATTTATTAATGCATATTTATTAATGCATATTTATTTATGCATATTTATGTTTTATTTGAAAAGCTTATAGACTAAACGCTAGTACATGGACGATTAGACGTATTTTTACTGTATGCAAGCATAAATATTTATTTATATATATATATATATATATATATATATATATATAAATATAATAAATATATAAATATATA
>JARUHE010285145.1:0-21660 GCA_031471125.1 Archaeomysis grebnitzkii | reverse complement strand
AAAATATAATAATAATATATTTTCAATGTATAATATAATAATAATATATTTCCAATATACAATATAATAATATATTTTCAATATATAATATAATAAAAATATATTTTCAATATATAATATAATAATAATATATTTTCAATGTATAATATAATATAAAATAATAATATATTTTAAATATATAGTATAATATAATGATATATTTTCAATATATAATATAATAATAATATATGTTAAATATATAATATAATAATAATAATATATTTTCAATGTATACAACAAATTAATAAAAATCTCACCAGCACCCTGGATGCATAACCTCCCCTCCTGCGAGTGTTGGATGCAGCAGCAGCCTTGCAGGCTGTGTCACACACTCTGTCGAAAGGGTTTTTGAAGCTCGCGCCCTTCGGTCCTTTCTTCGGCGTGATCAGACTCCTCCAGTTGCTCTCCAGCACCTGTCTGGCGGCGGAGGGATGGCTCTCCAGGTGGTTCTTCAGGTCCTGTGGAGAGAGTTTCTGAGGAGACTTTTTAACAAACTTGTCATACTCGACTCGCTTGATTTTTTGCAGCAGTTTGTCCATTTTTATTTTGTCGTTTATCCCTTCCTCGGTGGAAGTGGATTTCGTGTCGGCTAAATCTTGGCTAGGGTTAGCCTTTTCTAGACAGTTGTCATAGTCGAGGCAACCCATTGGCCTTGATGCATTGGGCGTTCCTTCCACTTTTGCTACGGTCGAACTAGAAAACCGACCAGCAGTTGGCAGCTGACTGAAGGCACTCGTATCATATTTGATGCCGTCGTTTATTTTGAGTAACGACAGTTCCTGAAAAAATAAAACAATTAAAATATAAAACAATTAAAATATAAAACAATAACGAATGAGAATCATTTATCTACAATTGGTTATAAACATGAATGCTTAAATATTCGTCATACAGAGCTGGGAAAAGTATTTAAACTTAATTTATTTACTTCACTTCAATTTTTTACTTTGAAATCTATTTTTCTAAACTTGAAACAATTGAAAAAATACATTATTTTCAAATTTCGAAAATGGTTAATAAATGTTTGTATTATAAACTAAAACCGTGCATTGGTACGTCATAGTTCCAGTTATAGTTTATACACTAGGGAAGTATTAACATTTTAACCGTTTATTGTAACACCGGTGATACATAAGTATAATGGCTTACTTCATCTTATGTAACATCAGTGATACAAAACAAGTTAGTTTATGTTTTGTTACATTTATACAGGCAAATATTTAACATATATTTGTTTTTTGTTAAGTTTTAATTTGTTGTGTTATTTCAATGCATTGTTTTGTAGAATTTATGTTACTTGGAAGTTTACAATGTTTTTGTTGAGTATATTGGTGGCATTAGACAATGACTTGAATGCTTATATATCATTTATACTTTTATGTTGTATTTTGTATAGAGTTATAATATTTTTTTTTAATATATTAATTGATGATTTTATTTTATTACTTTCTATTTACATTTTTTTTTTGCCTGGAAGTTTTTTTGTTGATTTCTTTTAAAAAAAATTTTTAATTCATGCACCAATACATTAGTCATGCAGTGTGCATAAATAATCTTTTATGGTGAATTTATGATTAAAGAGATCAAGTAACATAGAGCTTACCTCACTTGTATCATTTTCTATCCAAATGTTTATTGATGTAATAACACCATTTTTCGCTAAAATTTGTTTTATGAAGTTACTGAATGGTCGTGAGACATTTGAACTGTTGTTCAGTTGATGGATTATTTATTAACTGTAAGATTTATATTTAAATAGTTGATTGTATTTTGATTATGGAATGATCATTGACTGTGTAATGTTTATAGTTTGTAAAATATATTTTTAGTGGAGTTTTATTGTTACTTTAGACAATGCATTACCACCTACATTAGGTAGACTAAGTACACTTGTGCACTGTAGAATGATTGTTAAACATTTGGTAATCACATTGCCTTGCAGAAATAAGTCATCACATTCTGAAAAGCAAGGCAACACTACAAAAGAAACTGCCAAAGCATCCATTCCCTCAAGCTCAAGTGATTCGTTCAACCAACTTGGCAGTGATTTTTCTGCGACACACTTTACCGACGAGCTGTACGACTTTCCTCCACAAACGCCAGGGGGGTTTCTAACCCAGGATTTCAATCAGGGCGGCACAGAAGCCGGTCCCACTAAAGAGTCTTCCTTCGGTAGTTCGTATTTCGGCTCGATGGATTTGTCCACCAAGAACATGTATTCCCACATGTCCCTGATCAACCGCAGGAGATCCTCAGAAGTAGACTTTGACTTTGAGTGTCCTCCCACACCCGGTGCCTGCACCTTTGCCCAGGCCGACGATCCTAATCTGGTAGAGAGCAATGCCCCGAAGATGGCCGACACAAATTCTTCTGACACCGAGGCAAACAAAACTTCTGACAAGCCAAAATCTTCAAAGAAGATCAAGCATGCAAAAATGTCGAGGCTTTTTGGCTCTCCATCACCACCCCCAGAACCTACAAATGTGCAACATCCGGATGTCGACCGAGACGTCAGCTCGCCGGAGTGTCCGCAAACCCCGGGAAGATCCGATGAACCCTCGTCTCAGACTTACTTTGAACAGAGTCACAACTTTTTATACAACTTTGACATGGCAAATCCTCCCGATCGACCACTCACCCCGGGAAATTCGTGGAACTTGTCAGACCCGTTCGATCTGGAAAGAATAACGGACGAGGCACCTTCGTTTCCCATCGAGTTCAACTCCGATTGTTTCCTCCAAGACATGTCAGAGATGCCGAGGACACCTGGAAGAGCCGACAGTGATACAGAACAACCGTCTTTCCCTAATATATTTGCGAAAGCCGAGGCATCAAATGTATCTAGTAAAAGTGGTGATGAAAAAGAATCGGGCAAAAATAAAAGTTCAAAGAAACGCGAAAGTTCGGATAACAAAAAGAGAAACGAAAAAGTTGAGGATAAAAAACTTTCCAAAGAAGAGAAAAGCCGACAAAAGAAAGAGAAAAAGAGAAGTAAAGATCGAGAAAATTCACCAAAACCAAATAGTAGTTCTAAGAATAGTATTTCAAATGATAATGCAATAGTGAATAGAAAAGACAGTTTGTCAAATAACATAAAAGCAAAATCTTTTGTTGATGTGAATGAAAAATATTCAATGAAAGAACCTGCAAATGCTCAAATTAATAAGCCTTCCAGTGGAAGGGAAGATATTAGAAAGAATGTGTCAGACACCAATGTCAGGACTGAAGGTCACATTAGCTTGCACGAAAGAGAATTGAGAAGGAAAGCTGAAAATAGAATGACGATGTCGAACAGCCAAGTTTCTGTTTCTCCTTTGGCATCTTGCAGGCGAGAGGACCCAGCTTCAAAGTCATTCTCAAAGCCTAATTTCTCTCCAATCAATCGAGGAGAAGATCCAGCCTCAAAGTCATTCTCCAATCGAGGCCCATCATCTTCCCCTCAGAACACGAAGAAGTCCGGTGGAAGTCTTTGGCAAGAGGTGCTCGAGACACAAGATCACACTGCCACAGAGATGCCAATCTACACTAATCGTCGCAGAAGTCCGCTGAACTCGTACAGTCGGCAAAGTCCGTTGCATTCTTACAACAGGCGTGACAGTCCTAGTTCAAGAAAACATCACAGTCCATCTTATGGTATAGATAAACTCAGCCCCAGTAGGAGAAGAAGTCCTGTTAGAAACCAAAAGAATAGTCCAATGTCTAGGACAGACTATCCACAGAAAGATAACACAATTTATGGAAGGCATAAACCTTCATTATCACCAGTGAATAAAAGACAGATGTCTCCTGCACTGCCTAATCGAGTCTCTTCTTTATCACCAGCTGCCAGAAGACAGTCACCTTCCCCTGCTGGCAGAAGGCAACAGCCATCACCTGCTGTCAGAAAACAATCTCCTTCTCCTGTTGGAAGAAAGCCAAACATTTCTCCTGCTGCCAGGCAACAATCCCTATCACCAATGACATCTAAAAGACAGTCTGTATCTGCCTATCCTGCTAAGAGACCATCACCAACTTATCCTCCTAAGAAACCATCACCTGCCTATTCTGCTAAGAGACCATCACCTACTTATCCTGCTAAGAGACAGTCACCTGGTTATCCTGCTAAGAGACAGTCACCTGGTTATCCTGCTAAGAGACAGTCACCTGCTTATCCTGCTAAGGGACAATCACCTGCCCATCCAGCTAAAAAGCCTTCCCCTGCCTATCTTGCTAAAAGGCCATCACCTGCTTATCCTACTAAAAAGCCATCACCTGCTTATCCTGCTAAAAAGCCATCACCTGCTTATCCTGCTAAAAAGCCATCACCTGCTTATCCTGCTAAAAAGCCATCCCCTGCTTATGCTGCTAAGAGACCATCCCCAGGACCTCCATTGGCCACTAGTAAACAATCGCCAGCTCGTATGGGATGGGGTTTGTCACCTTCGTCCACCCATCGTAATCAGTCTCCCTCTGTAATTGTGGAGAAACAAAGTCCGATGTACCTTCACAACAAGAAGGTTGAACCATTGGAGAGTGGAAAATTGAATGAAAATAAATCTTTTAGTTCGTTAGATCAATCAAAGGTAAAACCTTCAAAGTCATTGCCAAAATATAATGCTAAAGAAGACTATAATAAACCTACAGAAAAGTTTTCTACTTCCCAAGAAATTTTTTCGCTAGGCAGCGCATTGGAGAAGCCAAAGCAGAAGGTACAAGCACCTCAAAATTTGGAAGCAAAATCTAAACACAAAAAAGCAGAGGTGAAACCAAAAGTAAAACCCATCAGCATATTCGACGATGATCTCGATGATAGTACGGCAGATAAGAAATCACAAAAGAAAGAATCTGCCACAAAGTCTTATGAAATGAATGATCGTGAAGAACAACGTCTGCTAAGGATGAAGCAGCCGCCACCTCCTCTTCTCAGCCCAATCCAGAATACACCGTTGCATGTTCCCAATCACGATTTTCCAGATAATTCTAAGCTTTCACTTGCTTTAAATAGGCGCCCTCGTTCATCTTTGGACAGGGCTGCCAGATTATCTACAAGTTCTCGTCTTTCCTTCTCGTCTGATGTCGGATCTCCAGATTTGAACTTTGATATATTTCCTAGCCACCCAGGTGCAATGGTTAGTCCTCTTCCACAAACTCCTTTACATTCTGGTCTAGATAACATGTTTTCAAAATCCTTGAATGATCCTTTTCAATTAAGTGGAACTTCCAACAAACATTCCACCTTTTCGTTGGCAAATACGAAGGAAAAAGCCGGCAGCTCAAAATACAGAAGGAGTATACCATCATCGAGCCCTGTTCCACCACACGATAGTAATTCGACTAGTGATGGAGATTTGCCTCGTATGATGGTTCATCCATCAGTAGAAAAGTTAGATGACGATGCTCCTTTAAGCCCAATGCCAATGTTTTCCTTTTGCCCCAAGTCAATGGTCAGTCCAATGTCCCAAACTCCTTTGTATCAGTCACAAACACCTCTTCATTCATCCAACTTCCTACAATATCCTCCCCAAACTCCCACATACTTGAACCAAACCCCAAGATCGGAAACACCGACTTACGTGCCGGGCAGTCCTCGTTTAACACCGAACGAGAGAAACAGAAACATTTCTGGAAGTTCTTTCTCGGACGAGATGTTCTCAAAGAATAGCACATCACAAATGAGGGATGATGAACTGGAACACACAATGAACAAGATGAAGTCGCAGCCAATGACTCTACTGAGTCCGATTGGAGCCACACCTCTACATTGTTCGGTGGGCGATTATCCCGGGTATAGTCCTATGCCCGTCCTACCGTCTTGTCCTGGTCCAATGATGAGCCCACTGTCAAAAACCCCCGCCCACATAGCAGCACACATATCCTTGGATCCCGGAAGTAACAAAGCAAAATATATAACAAAAGCATCGTCCCCTAATTCCAATAGTAATACGGAATTTATTTTGCCCGAGGCACCGGACATGCCAAAAGGGGCATTCAAAGTGACAAAAAAGAGGACACCTAATCCGCTCGTTCCACCGTTGGGTAGCAACGAAATGGATACTTGTCCTTCCATCACTTTAGACCCCAAATCTATTGATCCGCAGAATGCCAAACTCTTGGACGAGTTTGACAAGTGTCAAGAAAGTGAGTTAAGTAAAGACCTATTTTCTCCGTCAGTTTCCTTTCGAAGAAACAAACGCCACACTTCTCCAATGGCCGAGGCCTTGTCGCCCATTTCGCAGCCAATCGACACCGAGATCTCCGAGTGTGACATTGCTGCAATAGCTTCAATAATTCCTGATTCCGATATGACAGTGGATATGGAAATTCCTCCTGAAGTCATTCCCTCCAATATCATTAATGAACCTATTGATCAGTCTAGAAGGGAAGTGAATTCTCCAGTTGAAGACGGCGATGCTAATTTTGAGAAGGATTCAAATGCTAGTAAAACCCTCTCTGATTTCATATCTGAGACAGACATTCCCAAGTCTGGTATGGATATACCAGCTGTTCAATTTACAGTTAGTTTACCTGGTATAACTGGTACTGAAGGAACTATTATTCCAGGTTTCAGTCCATCATTGAAAATACCACCTGTTGTTGAAAACCTTCCCTTGGGTTCATCAAGCATCATTAACAATGTATCAGAACAGCAAAATAAAACAATGAATCTAATCTCTGAACCAAATCCTGAAGATTTGTTTACCAACAAATCTCTTGTAACTAAAAACAAAACAATTGAAGGAGGAATCACAATTTCTTTCAATAATCCAACTATGGAGGACGGCGAAAGCAAAGTGGATCACTTGGAGAAAATGCTCGATGAAGCAGAAAATGCAGCAAACTCTAGTAATAATTGGACGAGTTTGTCAAACGATGCAAATGCTGGCTTGACAATCAATCCTGGCACTAGCATATTGGAACAGTCTTTACAATCGGCCATGGCAGAAAGTGACACAATTATACCAGTTCCAATACCATTGGAAAATGCTTTGCTATCCATGGAAAAGTCTGTGGTGACTGAGAGCACTGCATTGAAAGCACCTCTTTTGGAAGCCACTTTGAAGAGGAGCAAAACACCTCTAATACCATCCACTCCATCGCCCATTCTATCGCGACCAGCAAGTGTGGATCTAAGTTTAACTCATCCTACATTGACTGTTGCCAATCCAAATGTGAGCCAGGCAATACCTTTGAAACCTCTTCTTACCACAAGTCCTTTAACATTATCTTCACATATCACTGTTGGTAACCAGATACTCGTACCTCAGTTCATCTTGCCACCACAAATCAAACAATTCCCTGGAACACTTTCACAAACTATTGTCACAACTCCCAATCTAATGTCCGCAATACCTGTTCAAAATCCGAGTGCTTTTTCTCTCAACAATTTAGTCGTTGCTCCAAATACTATAAAGCAACAAGCTCCAAATCTCAACCAAAACAATCCAACTGGAGTTCATAATGCAACCTCTTCAAAAGAGTTTTTAACTGAAGCAAATCAGGAAAATAAAATGCAAAATTCAAGCTTTGATATGGTACAACAAGCCATGGAGGCTACAATTATTGATAACAGTCATTTGACTAGCAAAAAAACGAATGATAACACAATCTTAAAAGAGCTTTGTGATGAACTGCCAAGTGATTTTGGTTTGTCAAATCCTATTTCTTCTGTACCAAATGTGTCTATAAATAATGAAGGTAATATAATGAACCTCACAATTCCAAGTGTTTCAAAAACTAACTCTAGTTTCACACAATTTGAAGGTTCTTTCACCAAGGGTTTAAATTCAACGGTATCAACAACATCTTCACTTTCGCTACCCATGGTCACCTCAAATCTTTCGCAGAATGTCCACATTTTAGGCACCCATTCAAATCAACTTCTACAACCGCAGCTACACTCGTTACTACGTCCGCATGCAATCACAACGCAACCCGTCATTTTACCATCGCAGGTTGAACTGCGAGCACCCATAATAACCTCTCATCTACCTATTAGAAATGTCATACCTTCCCAATTACCTGTGCAACCTTCAATAACTTCGCCCTCTCAGTTTTCACTACAAAACACCATGTCTCAACCAACCGTTAGCCTGACGGGGACATTACAACACACAACGACGAATAGCCAACAAGGTCGTGGCATCTTATCGAGGATACTTTCTGCCCCTCCCAACTCTAACAACCTGAAGGAATTCACGTCGGTGAGTAGCAGCGGACCTATGAATCAAGGGATTCAACACAACACAAATATAATTCCTCAACAGGTGAACCTCATTCCATCACATTTCACGTCTGTGTTGGGTGCCTCCAAACCTCAAGATTTGAACATAAATGCTCCCATTGTCGTGTCTGAGGCGTGGAATCCATCTACGTCGATGGCGTCGACTCTACAAAACACTTGGACAAATCCAAACAACTTGCAACACAATCTTTCAAATAACAAAATAATTCCTCTGAATGTCGGCACTTTGCAAATACAACCCGAGCGGCAGATTCACCAAAACATCGGCCATAATTCATCTTCCAATATTATTGATCATCTTGCTCCAAATGTGAATGACTTCCAGCAAGGTAAATCAAATTTGTTTGTCATGAACACCAATGGACAATCCTTTCAACCTAACACAATCATTTATCCACATAACTTGAACCCGGCTGATGTAACGCATCCTCCCTTCTTGCAGCCCTTACAACAAAATATTAAGAATTGTCACGTGACACCGAACAGTAATGTTCCCATCACTCCGCATAATTCAACTGAAAGTAACATGAATGTTTTCTATCCTGAATTGAATTCTAACAATTCTCTTCTAGAAAATAACATTTCGTTAGGTATGTCTAACATTAACAATCTTTTAACTTTCAACCAAGATAAGCAAACATCGAAAGACCTGCCAGATCTAGGTACAACACCTGGATTGTTTTCTGCAAATAAGTTACTCACTGATAACATGTCCAGCTTATTGTCATCTTCACCTTCTATGAATGTCTTCAAATCTCCATCAATTAGTGATGTCTCATCAATAATTCAACCTAATTCAGAACACGACAAAAATATTCACATCGACAGCTCCAACATCTCGCCTGTCGCCCAGATGTCCTTGAATTACTCGGCAACCTCTCTCATCGGCCACGAAAAGTCTCCTGTCGTGACCACGTCGGTTGATGCAACAAAGTCATTTGGTAAAATGTTTGAAGAGCACAGCAACTCCATGGACGAACATTACATGAACCTGGTGAGTCAAAATACCACTTTACCCACAACATCTGTTTCCAATGTCACTAAGACTATGCCATCTCATATAAATGAATTGAGTAACTCTCCAAGCACTGTTACCAAACTGCGCACACCAGACATTCACGACATTCCGTTGAATATTGCAACAAGCGAGCCGTCGTTTCATCAACCATTAAGTAACGACATCATCTTTGGCTCAAACTCTCAACCAGCAAACACCAATTTGACATCTGAACCAGAAAACACTTCAACAAATTTGTTTGACCAAGCACACGAATCCATCTTGTCTACCAGTCAGCATACGAGTCACATAGCAAATGCAAATGATTTCTCAAGTGTCGCATCTATTTCAAAATCGCTCGACTTAAAGCATTTGCATGAAGGCAATCCAGATGCATCTAACCTAATTAACACTCCAAGCTCAAATTTATACCCAGAAAAGTCACTTTTGCTGCACCCTTCTCAACTTGACAAGGAAGTTGAACTTAATAGATCTCCAAACAACATGTCAAATCACTTGCCCCCATTGTGTAGTTCTATGGAAGACAGTTCAAGTCATGTCAACCTGTCTACTAACAATAGTAATGTCAACCAAAATCTTCCAACATCATTTCAAAAGGAAATGTTTTTAAACAGTTATAATACCTCTCCAGGAAATATGTCTGTAAATATGGATACTTCGACGCAGTCTCCAATCTTATCAACGGCAGATCATTTGATTCCACACTCTAACGAACCAATCGAGTGTATCGATAATCCAATCACAAAGAACAGTCCTGAGAAAAGCTCATTCCATCATCAGTTTTTTGACAAACAAATTGAGGATATCGAAACTCCAATTACAAAGAACAGTACTGAGAAAAGCTCATTCCAACATCAGTTTTTTGACAAACCAATTGAGGATATCGAAACTCCAATTTCAAAGAACAGTCCTGAGAAAAGCTCATTCCATCATCAGTTTTTCGACAAACCAATTGAGGATATTGAAACTCCAATCACAAAGAACAGTCCTGAGAAAAGCTCATTCCATCATCAGTTTTTTGACAAACCAATTGAGGGTATTGAAACTCCAATCACAAAGAACAGTCCTGAGAAAAGCTCATTCCATCATCAGTTTTTCGACAAACCAATTGAGGATATCGAAACTCCAATCACAAAGAACAGTCCTGAGAAAAGCTCATTCCACCATCAGTTTTTCGACAAACCAATTGAGGATATCGAAATTCCAATCACAAAGAACAGTTCCAACAAAAGTTCCTTCCATCATCCATTCTTTGACAAATCAATTGCATCTACTAATTTGTCTGTAGAAAATAAAAGTCCTATTGTTGAACATGATACAAGGTCGAAAGATTCTTTGGCATCCGAATTGCATCGGCCATTATCTTGCTCTAGCAATTCAATGGTGTCAGCAGAAGCTAACTTGCAAATGCCATCGACGCCTCAGGGCTGCTTCAGGCTAGTTCAAGATTCCCCCAAAACTCAGAGGTCTGTTGTTATGCATAACATATCACCAGAAACAAATAAAACTATGAAAGATCAAAATTCAGAACATATAACTCAGACATCTCCTTTGTCTTTAGTAATTTCTAAAGACACTCCAATTCCATATGGGTCAAATTTCACTAGATCAGCTTCAGAGAAGGATTTACTTCGCTCACATGAAATAATCAGGGCTAGTACCAGCATGTCAATAAGCCACAAGCCATATTCAATCGCACACGAAATGTCAAGCAAACCCATACGCAAACGCACCATCAGCTATGTTCCCTCGACTGAACTTTTCATGCCCGAAATTCATTCTCAAAACAAGTTGAACATTCTTGATGAAGGTCATATAAATGCTGGCAGGAGGTCACTATCCCCTTCAAAGTATCAAAACCACCCACATGCTAGTAGGATGCCATATCTATCTACCATGAGAATGTTTCCTTCACCAGTTATACAACCGCTGGATCTCCGGCCAAGAACTCCAAACGTACCTTTGAGTTATCCGAGCGAGCAACATCTCTTCAACCAAAATAAATATCCCTTGCCATTGGGATCCTCACACTCGAGTGTCCCACCGGTGAGATCCGACCTGCGATGTCCCCCTCCTTTAATTTCGCCGGGTAATACCCAAAGGTTACCTGATGCCTTCACCAATACATATTCAAGAATAAACCCACCAAGAGAAAGCTATTCTACACCACCAAGTTTGGTTCATGAACCAGATATATACAAGTATAAACCACCTGACCAGTTAGTCTTTAGACAAACAAATCAAGGGATCCATCCTGTGACTACAAGTAGCCCTTTTCTCCGTACTATTCATGACCTGCCCAGGTGGCCAACAGATCTTCATCAGAGACATAAGTTTCCAGATTTTATTCATAATTTACAGAATCAGTTCCCAGGACGTAATTTTGAATTTGTGAGGCCAAATTATAACAATCCGGCAGCTGTGAAGCAAGTTCCGAATTCACTTTTATCTAATGCTCTTAAACCACCCGAACACAATTCACCTGACGACAACAGTCCAATAAATGTTGTTGATACACCAGAGGGGCCCAATCCATGCTTCCCACTTGAACACAATATTCCTTCCTTGCAAACGTCAATCAGTTCCGAGGCTAACACGAATCCCTGTTTTGAGAACATCTCGCACAATCTTAATTTCCCAACAACGATTCCTACAAGCTTGTGTAGTTTTCCTTATGTGGGCCATAAAAAGCCTGTTTTGCAAGAGGACATCTTTCAACCAGAGCAAAAAATTGCAAGTCCAGAGAGTAGATTCTCCATGGAGAAATCTGCCACGCCCTTGGACGAGGATCAGACACATTGCTCAGAGTCGTTGAACGAGGAGAAGGCGCAGAGCAAGGTGCACAAGTTCCTGCAGAAGATCCGAGGCTCGATCGACAGCCGGCAGGAGGTGACCACCCCATCCAGCACCATTGAGCTGAACGACGATATGTCCGAGGACCATGACCACCCTTTCCAGTGCCCCTCGAAGGGCATCCATGACCTGCCAACCCCTTGTGGGGAGATCCCCTCGGAATTTGTCCATAAAGTCGAGGAAGTTTTTCCGGCTGTGCTGATGCTGGAAAAACATTCGAAGCACACGTACGAGTCCGACAATCCAGACGACCACGAAATGCCAGAGTTTGTCAACAAGGAGAAAAGATCCGACAAATCGGACAGTGTAATGCAATTGTCTACCTTGGATAAACCTTCTTGCCATTTCAAAAGCAAAACCAGTGATTCTGAAATGCCGAGCAGTGATAGTAAGAATGACGAATTGGGCAAAACTTTATCAATTCTCCAAAACCTTGAGTCTGTTTCGGCTGAAGGTGCGGGCTATATCTCTGTGCTAAGGGAGGACCATTCAAACAGTTCGGATATTTGTGTGGATAATCGAGAAAAAAGTTTGTGTAAAAAAGCATCTTTGGACAAGTCTAAAATGCAGTTGTACCCAAGTGATATTTATTCCATGGCTTATGATAGTAATATTGAATCTCCTTCTTCCAAATCTCCTCCAGCATTTTCTCCCCCCAGGTGTGACAGTTCTTGCTCGGAAGATTCGAATAGTCACATTAACAACTTCAATGTCGATCTGCCGCACCACGAATCGAAATCTAACGAGCATCAACAGTCGTTGGCATTCGACAAACTGAAGGATTCGCTTTCTTCTGAAGCTTTGGTTGCCAAGTATGTTGATGATCATTTCAATGATAAAGATGAGTTGCAACCAAAGGCACATTTGAGAGATGCTTTTGAGGAAACAATGGACAAACTACAACCTCAAAAAGAAGATCAACATGGAAGTGAATCCTTGGTAAACATTGAAAATATAACGGATAAATCTCCAAGTGGTGTTGATGATGGGAAAAAATCCGTTGAAAATATAACTGATAAATCTCCAAGTGAAGTTGATGATAGGGAAAAATCTATTGAACATATAATGGATAAATCTCCAAGTGCTGTTGATGATGTGGAAAAATCTGTTATAGGTGAAGTAAGTAGCAATGTAGAGGCTGAAACATTAGTGAAAAGTCCTACAAATAAGGTAAATGAAGACACTCGGATGTCAAATGCTGGTGAAACAACTGTGTATGATGAGTCTCCTCCTTCGTACAAAGAAGTAGAATTTGGTGAAATAGATTCCTCAGTCGCCAAAGTTATCCACAGCAAAGAACTTCAAAAACCGGAGTCTACGCCGGATTCACATTCGACATTCGAGAATGCTTATAAGGGCGGGTTGTTTCAAAATTTGGGTGAAAGTTCACAATCGCACTGCAGTAAACCTCCTCCAAGAACTAAAGCATTCTTCAAACAGTTTCCAAAAGAACTTTCCATCCTTGAAAATGAACCAACCAGCCAAGACAATTTCGTGAGCGGAAGCCCCGAAGTGTCCTCCACCACTCCTGAAGTATCTTCCACGACTCCTGATCTGGATCTGACAGTGGCTGTGGTTTCCAAAAAGAAAACAAATTCGACACGGCCTAAAATCTCTTCTACGACCAGCAAAAGGACACAAGATCTGAAGGGGACCGACAACTATCCCCGAGGGAGAGGCAGAGGTCGAGGGAGGAACAGGGGGAGGGCATTGAAACTGAAATCTGTGGAAATTATAGAAGATACCGATTCTGATTCGACTGCTGATGAAAGGCAACCGCTGAATTTGACGAGTCGCAGTGTGATGGACCGGTCTATTGAAATTAACAATGCCATCATAACGACGGTTATCAAAAAAAATATGAGCGTACAACCTAAATCTATTCCTGCTCTATTGGATGTGAACGAAGTGAATGTAATCACGAAGATTAAGGAAGTAAATGTTCCAAATGTGAATGAAGAGTGCTCTAACTTGGCAAAAGAAGACCATAAAACAACAGAATCGGTGGAATCTGAAAGTATAAAAATAAAAACAAAAGAAGACCATAAAACAATGGAATCAGTGGAACCTATTTCCAAAAATATAAAAATGAAAGCCAAAGAAAACAAGAAAACAACAGAAATGGTGGAACCTATTTGTAAAAGTATAAAAGTGAAGGCAAAAGAAAACATTAAAACAACAGAATCGGTGGAACCTGTTTCCAAAAGTATAAAAGTGAAGGCAAAAGAAAACATTAAAAGTGCAAATGTAATGAAGGTAAATCTTAAAAGTGACAATTTTGAAGACACTTTGCCAATCTCAGTCATGCAGCCCACAATAATTGCTCCAAGCAGCCAGGGAAGAAGTTCGCGAAGATGCAAAAAAAATTCGTATGCCGAGTTTTTTGACGAAGTGGTTCAGCCAGCGAAGCATGTGGCTCCTCCCTTGAAGTTTGACCCTAAATTGATGCCACCTTTGGCAGTGACGAGCAAACCAGAACTCGAACAAATATCTAAAAAACGGAGAGGGCGACCTTCTAGGGCAAATGTACCAGACCCTGTACTCATTGAGACAGAACCAAAGCAGATTACAGCACCCAAGGATATAGACAATGTACAATCTAGCTTAGCAGCTGCCATTCTTATAGATAATAGTGATAGTTCCAGTAAGGATAATGCTTTAAAAGCTATTGAAGTTTTTGAGGAATTGAAGATGGCTACTATCAATACAAAATTAAGAGAAGAAACAACTGAAGTTGAGAAACAAAGTAAAAGCAATGAGAAAGAACAAGAAAAAAGTTTGCCTGATGATATGATAAACAAAAAAGAACACATACCAAAAGAAAGTACAAAATGTTCCAACACATCGAGTTCTGAAAGCTCCCCGAAATTTACCGTAACTTTAACACAAAATGCAAGCTTAAAGATGACATTCAAACGAACGGCAGACTCTTTCTTAGAAAGTCCAAGGAAAAGGCAAAGGGGAAATAAAAAACGTACATCTTCAAAAGCAAAATCTGTTTCTCCAATTAAATTGTCATCAAAAGATAAACGTTTTGTCGAAAGTGAAAATGAAAACATGCCAGAGCCGATTCCTCTTCCTAGAAATCCACACGATCCTCTGGGTATCGAGGAAAACGACGACTATTCGGTACGGTCGAACGAACGACGGAAAGCGATCATGAAACGTGCTCAAAAGTGTGTCCGAAATGCCATCCGTACACCGGCCCACGATCCATCCTTCAGCTATCTAAAAACACCAACTTACACACCAAGCTATGCAACTCCTTCCCACATGCCGTTCTACTCTACGATGTACACGCCGGTGCATCGCTACACTGGCTCTGGCATGACTCCCAGGCACCATAGTCAAGATATGCTGAAAATAAGACTCATTAAAAAATCAACGGTAGTGAATAAACCAACCTCCTTGATAATGAAATTCAAGATAAATGGTGAGAAATCTGTCTCGAGCATTTCCCATGTAGAAAATTTGAATGATCCGTTAATGGACTCTAGTAATTCAAATGCAATTTTGCCGGAAAATAAGACCTCTTTGAAGGCAATGGAAGAAGTTGAAATAACTGCTCCAGTTAAACACAAGGCAAAGAACGATTCTGCAGAAGATAGTGGTTCTGTTTTGTCCAAAGAAATGACGGCTCCTGTTAAAAACAAGGAAAAGAAAGATTCAACATCGTCAGTCGAAAAAACCATTCCAATTAAGCATAAGAACAAGAATGATTCGACATCATTGGCTGTCTCGAATACAGAAATCAAGGAATTGGGGGCCGATAAAATTTCCATTCCAAAAGTCATCATAAAAGTAGTGAATAAAGATAATTTAGATACAGTTGAAAATGATGGTGTTTGTTCAAAAGTGAAAACTTTTTCTACAAGCTCTAGAGGTCCCTTGGATACAAGTAAAGATAAAGGTCCCCTAGATTCAAGTAAGGATAAAGGTCCCCTAGATACAAGTAAAGATAAAGGTCCCCTAGATACAAGTAAAGATAAAGGTCCCCTAGATACAAGTAAAGATAAAGGTCCCCTAGATACAGGTAAAGATAAATTTTCCCTAGATGCAAGTAAAGATAAAGGTCCCCTAGATACAAACCAAGATAAAGGTTCCCTAGATACAAGTAAACATCTGGAGAAATCAAAGGAAGGTGATAAACTCCATCCAGTGACTAAGTTATCAGAAATTAAATCAACACAAGATGTAAATATTCATAACAAACATGATAAAATGGAAAAACCAAAATCTTTTGTTGATAAAAATTTTGCGATCCCTGAAAAGCCAACTGAATTTTTGAACAAGCAATTAACTTCAGCAGGTACTTCATCTTCCAAAGATGGCATTACATTTCTCAGGAAATCTACCGTAACGAAGATGCCCTTAAAAATAACGATAAAAACACCACAACTAAATCATGAATCTTTTTTGCCTACAAAACAAGCTCCAACAAAAAGACCATTAGAACAGGATTTGCATTGTGCCTTTGATGGGCCAAATGTGAATAAGAAAACTGATATGTCATCTCCAAGACAAGATTTTTTATCTTTAACCAAAAGGCAAAAAGTGATGGCTTCTCCAGTAGGGGATATAGAGAAGGAACTTGATGCCCTCTTTGGTTCGCCAAATAAAAGATCGGAGAGAAAGGCCCCGGACAGTTCGCTGAATGAGTCCGATTTGGAAGCAATCTTGTGTGGTGAAAAGAGCATTTCCGATGAAGCGAACAAACCAACAACGTCTAAAAAAGCAGCAGCAGGTGCAATTGAACTGGAAGAAGACAATTCTGGACAACAGTCTTCTGAACTAAGAGACACCAACCTTCAAACAGATTCTTCTATACTAACAGATTTGCAAGACAATTTAACTCCTTTAGATCTTAGTATACAGTTCATGGACTCTAAACTTCACACTCCGCCTAAAGTTGTGATCTCAAATTTAACCCAAAATGAAATTTATAAGTGGAAGAAGAAGTTGATCTCTGATCAAAAGTGTAGAGCTCCAAGAAAGAAATTTAGGCAATATAACCAGGTAGAACACACTCCAGAAATTGTTGTGGAAAAAATTACACATTCAAAAAACGCTAAAAAAGATATTCTTTCAAATTTAATATCATCAGAAACAAATACAAATTTGGAAGCCACACCAACCCCTCTGAGTAAAAGATCTTCCAGAACAAGGACGACCTTATCTTGTGAAGATGAACCCGACGTTTACGAGTTCACGACCGAACCCTCCGAAAATCCGGTGAAGTCCACCGAGACATTTCTGAACAGAAAGCCACAAAATAGAACAGCTAAATCAAAGTCACCAAAAAAAAGGGAACGGAGGAGTACAAATGCAAGGGGAGAGTTTTCATCGGCTAATCCCCTCGATTACGATCCATTTCAAAACAAACAGATTGCACTGCGAAGAACAAGGAGTCGAAGTTCTCAAAAGAGGACTATGGTCAGGGTCTTGCCCCTGTTGCGAGAGAGTTCCCTTGTGAAAAATACAAAGCAAACAAAAAATGGCAAAGATGTTAATCTCGAAATTATCGAAGAAAACAATAATACATCTAAGATTGAAGAGAAAACTACAAATAATAGTTCAAATAGTAAGTACATTGAATATGTTCAACAAAAGCTCAATTTATTAGAGAGCCGATCATCTCCGAAGGAAGGCGAGAAGCGAAAGAAAAATACAAACGACCGATCTTTTGTACGATCAACGTCGTCCATCGTTTATGAAGTGAATGACGACATCGATGCCGACGACCTCTCAAACCCTTTAAGAAGAGTGAAATCATTGACCGAAATAAGTTCCATTGTTGAAGATTTAATCTCACCAATCAAAAAATTGAAAAAGAAAAATGAAAATTGTGAACAGAAGAGATTATGTGATTTAAAGAATGATGTGCCAAAAAATAAAAATAAAAAATCTCCCATTGCTGATATTCAACAAGAAACAACCGCCAACCAAAAAATTCAAAACGATAAAAAGTTCAATTTTTTATTAGAGATGGAAGGCAGTCCAGAAGAAAGGAAAACTCGGTCGAATAGACGATCTACAACTGCCTTAGAAAGAAGTTCTTCGTATCCACAGAGTGACGAGAACGACAAGAGAATCACGAGATCCAACTCGTTGAACCGAAAGAAAAAGTCGAGGCTGATAATCGATTCGGATGACGAAAATGAAACTTCTTTACAGTCAACTCGAAGTAACAGCAATTTGGTACGTTCAAAAAGTAATAAAAGATTCAAAACGATCCCAAGTGAAATGATTGAACAATTTAATGATCTAGCTACAATGGAGAAACGATCTACTAGAAACAGAAATGATCCAGAAAAACAAGAAGATGATTGGGTTACAAAAGAAAAACAATCTTCTAGAAACATAAACGATCAAGAAAAGCAAGAAGATGAACGGGTTATAAAAGAAAAACGATCTTCTAGAAACATAAATGATCAAGAAAAGCAAAAAGATGAACGAGTTATAAAGGAAAAACGATCTTCTAGAAACATAAACGATCAAGAAAAGCTAGAAGATGAACAGGTTATAAAAGAAAAACGATCTTCTAGAAACATAAGCTATCACGAAAAGCAAGAAGATGAACAGGTTATAAAGGAACAACGATCTTCTAGAAACAGAAATGATCAAGAAAACCTAGAAGATGAACAGGTTATAAAGGAAAAACGATCATCTAGAAATAGAAATGATCCAGAAAAACAAGATGAACGAGTTACAAAAGAAAAACGGTCTTCTAGAAACATAAATAATCTAGAAAAACAAGAAGATGATCAGGTTATAAAGGAAAAACGATCTTCTAGAAACAGAAATGATCCAGAAAAACAAGAAGATGATCGGATTACAAAGGAAAAACGATCTTCTAGAAAGAGAAATGAACCAGAAAAACAAGAAGATGATCAGATTACAAAGGAAAAACGATCTTCTAGAAACATAAATGATCCAGAAAAACAAGAAGATGAACAGGTTATAAAGGAAAAACGATCTTCTAGAAACAGAAATGATCAAGAAAAGCAAGAAGACGAACAGTTTATAAAAGAAAAACGATCTTCTAGAAGCATAACTAATCCAGAAAAAGACAATTTAAACCTATCTAACAAAAATAGTGAAATTGCGATTTTTAAAGATACTGCAAAGTTAGGCGGCAAACTTTCCAAAAAGAATGAAATGTTGTTTGATTCATTACAAGATAGTCTAACAGTTCCATATGATGACTCCTTTGTGAACAGTCCCATACCAACAGACTGCGATGATATAGAAATTTCTAGACCCGTTGTTTTAGATTCTCCGTCCGTTAATATTCCTCTTCAAAATTCTAGACCTGTTGTTTTAGATTCACCATCGGTCAATATCCCACATCAAAATTCAAATGTGAAAGATGTCGCCTCTCGCCAATACGGAGATGATGCCGATGATTGCAATTCTGAGTTCCGAGACACAATGTGGAACTTTTCTTTTATATCTCCAGATGATGTGCAACTTTCGCTGAAATCTCCTCCAAGGGTAACTTCTCCGGAAACATTGGATGTTGATAACAATAAAATAACCAATAGAGTCGTTGCCTCAGCTAATGACGAATCATCCGATGTCCTCTGTTCGAGTGTTGCATCTTCTACTTCAGAAAAGCCTTGCAGGGCAACCACAATCTCTTCTGAAAGTTCAAATAGTTTTGCAATTTCTTCTACATGCTCTGCTGGCTCAAAAAATCTCTCGACTTCCCTTAGCTCAATCACTGCTAGTTCAAACATTACCTCAACATTGTCTTCATCACCATCTACTCAATCAAAATCATATCCTTGTTTGAACAACACTGCAACTTCATCTTCTTGCCGAAGCAGTGTTATAATATCCTCGACTATCTCTACCACTACCAAAACATCTGCTAGTTTAACCACTACCACAACATCTGCCAGTTTAACCACTACCACAACATCTGCCAGTTTAACCACTACCACAACATCTGCTAGCTTAACCACAACAGCACCTGCTGTTTCAACCAGTACCACAACAATAAATACTAGTTTAACCAATATCACAACACCTGCTGTTTCAACTAGTACCACAACAGCAGATGTTGGTCTAAAAAGTATTACCACACCATCCTCTGGGGATTTAAACAGATCTACCAAATTAACTGTTTCAAGCATTACAACAAAACTATCTCTTGCTTCAAACATTACATCAAAATCATCCGACGGTTCAAATACTATCACAAAACTATCCGACTGTTCAAATACTACCACAAAACCATCCGATGGCTCAAATACTACCACAAAACCACCTAATGGCTCAAATACTACCACAATACCCTCCGATGGCTCAAATACTACCACAAAACCACCTAACAGCTCAAATACTACCACAAAACCATCTGATAACTCAAATACTACCACAAAACCATCCGACGGCTCAAATACTACCACAAAACCATCCGACGGCTCAAATACTACCACAAAACAATCTGATGGCTCAAATACGACCACAAAACCATCTGATGACTCAAATACTACCACAAAACCATCTGATGGCTCAAATACTACCACAAAACCATCTGATGGCTCAAATACTACCACAAAACCATCTGACGGCTCAAATACTACCACAAGACCATCGGGCGGTTCAAACACTACCACAAGACCATCCGACAGTTCAAATACTACTACAAGACCATCTGCTGGCTCAAAAACTATGACAATATCTTCTACTGTTTTGAACACCACATTACTTGCCGAGTCAAGTATCACACCAGCTTGTTTAAGAGAATCCGATTCCTTGGAAGTGTTAAACAAGAAATCTACAGCTATTGAACGGTCGAACAGGGTTTCCATTTCTGAAGACATCGAGATTAAGGAAGAAAAGCCGAATGTTTTCATTACAAGGTTTGAAGGTGTCGACGACGTGATGAAGATCGAAAGTAAAGTTGAAGACAGCTTACTAGAATTGGTGGAGGTTCCGAGTTGTCCAATGGAGGAACAAGGAGAACAAATGCTCCAGCTTGAAGAAAGAGACCCGTTAGACTTGGATGATATATTGGATCCGTTGAACCATTCCGTTAGGTTTCATTTTGATAATTATTTGGAGGTGGATAAACAAACTGAGATTTCGAAATCTAAGAAAAATTTGAAAGAGTACAGCAAGTCCATTGTTACATCATTTGCATTAAATGGCGGGACCAAAGCTATGCTTTCAGGTAAGATAACTAAGCCAAAACTAAAGAGAAATGCATTCAAGTCTAATAGCTGTAGTAAAAAAATGACACCGCACTCATTGAAGAAAAATATTTCTATTTCATCAACAAATGTAATCAATTTAAAAGAAACTGACCATAAAAGTAAAGCTGGGAGAGGTATCAAATCAAGATATAGGCTGGAAATAGGAAACAATTCCTTACCTCAAGAAACCGAAACAGGTTGTAATCAAAGCACAATTACATCAAAGGCTGCAGATAAACCAGTAGAAGCATCAAAGGCTGCAGATAAACCAGTAGAAAAATCAAAGGCTGCAGATAAACCAGTAGAAAAATCAAAGGCTGCAGATA
>JARUHE010285036.1:0-12744 GCA_031471125.1 Archaeomysis grebnitzkii | reverse complement strand
CTGCTCGATAATGAAGTTTATCTACTGCTGAATAATGAAGTTTATCTACTGCTGAATAATGAAGTTCATCCACTGCTGAATAATGAAGTTTATCTACTGCTGAATAATGAAGTTTAGCTACTGCTGAATAATAAAGTTTAGGTACTGCTGAATAATGAAGTTTAGCTACTGCTGGGTATAGTAGTTCATGCACTGCTTAATAATTAAGTTTATCAACTCTTCGGTAATGAAGTTTATCTACTGCTGGATAATGAAGTTTAGCTACTGCTAGATATAGTATTTCATGCGCTACTAGATAACGAAGTTCATAGACTGCTGGATAATGAGGTTTATCTACTGCCGGATAATGAAGTTTATCTACTGCTGGATAATGAAGTTCATCCACTGTTTGATAATGAAGTTTAGCTACTGCTGGATAATGTAGTTCATGCACTGCTGGATAATGAAGTTGATAGAATATTCCAACAAGACTCTAAATCGACTAGATCAATATACACAGAATGAAAATCAACTGCTTTCATGGGCAGGAAAGTACCTAGTTATGGATCTTATTGAGAGTGTTTGGTGTATATTGAAAGATGAAATGTACACAGAGCACATTACAACCAAAAAACAATTCATATGCCTTCTTATTGAAATTTGGCTCAGATCTGAGTGAATTCAGGACTTGATCATTGGCCAGACGTGTTAATGCACTTATGGATGCCAAACTGATTATTAGTTGTCGGAAAACACTTGATGATGAATTTATTTGTTTTATAGAAAAATGTTACATTTTGAAACAATCCATAATAATTCTGCCAGTGCTGTGGATAAAGTTTTTATTTTGATTGTATACCTAAATAATTCAATTTTTTTACATCTTCCCAATTCTTTTTTAAACATGTTTATATTCAATATCTCCCCATCCTTTAAACCTTCTAGTCACTCTAACTTTACTATCCTTCGCACTATTGAATTGAACTTCATGGAAGTTTGTGAGCAAAATTCAACTAATGCAATGCCCACAAAATAATAAGCAATGATTGATTATGGTCGTCATAGAAGTTGTTTCCATAATTGAAATAGAATAGATTTATATTTGAATGTTAAAGCAAATGAGACTTCAGCATTAATAGATGGATGGTTGATTCTAGTTTAATTAAATTGCTGTCTGCATCTGCTTCTAATTAAATCATCGGTGTTTGTTTATTTAATTGAAAAATTCTTCACTTTTGTTTATTTATTAACTCGGTCTCAAGTAGTTCGTTCGCGTGTTTGTTGTTTTATAATTCGATCTGCAATAACACAAGTGCGGTAACCCACATTCAAATAACATAGAGCTTGCCTTTTAAGTATGTTATTGTCAGTCCAATTATGTCGGCATCAATTTTTTATTAGGTTTTTGTTTGTACTTAGTTCATTATTTTGAATTCTAATAACGTTAAGTTGTTGGTTATTAATGAATTGAATGGTAATAACAATAACAATAACATTCACAATAACAATAATAATAATAATTGTAATAACAATTATTAAATAATAATATTATAATGATTAATGTGAAAGATTTTAAATGTATGATGAACAAACAAATTCTGTAACTTAAACTATTTAAAAACATTTCCCCTGGGTATCATAAAGAGTAAAATATCCCCTTACCTTGCCAATAAACAAATTAATCAATAAATAAATAGAAAAATGAAAATAATTCCTTACTTTACCAATAAATAATTAAAAATATATAAAAATAATTATTTACCTTGCCAATAAAAAAAATAAAAATAAGAAAATCCTTACCTTGCAAACACTAAAAACATTCTCCTTGAACTACCTTTTAAGAATATTTATTTGAAGAAAATCTTTTTCAAAATATCTTCAAGAGAAAGAATTTTTTTTAATGAAATTGTTGTTTTGAATTCATAAATTTAATTTAACGATTTTAATTGTTTGTTTCGAATTAATTGGTTTGTCAAATTGGCGATCTTTTTGTGACTTGTTTTCATAACGACATTTTTCCATTTTCTTACATTTGTATAAAAACATATTTTGTTTGTTTCAATTCAATTCAATTAATGAGAGATGGTGGCCGAGTGGATACAGACACTGTCTGGAGATTAATGCTGCATAAGCAAATCTCTTTGGCATCGGTTCGAATCTGCTCTAAGGCTATTTCATTTGGATTTGAACTTTCCTGTATTCTCTTAAAATCTAATATACTTATACTAAGCTTACCCCGGCTTGGAAGACGCGCCACATGGCGGCTGCATATCCCTAGGATACACATCACTTGATGTGGATATTAGTTTTAAGATATCGGTCAAGTTCGATTAGACCAGCCATATAAAAGCGCCAATTATTATTATTGTTATCAGAAGAATGAACGAAGTTGAATTTGAATATCAACATTAGCCAACATTTTTTTAGTTGTTTTCATCAAACAAGTTTTTTCTATCGAATGGTTTTGAACTGCAGACAATTTGTTCGCTGATTCTACATTGGAGTTGACGATTAATGCTCTCAATGTATTGAAAATTACAACCAAAACAGTTATTTTTATAATTTAAGGACAAACAAAATGTAATTTGTTTGTGTCTAAAAATGTATTTTTTGAAAGACTTAACTGGCCAAAGCATGACATTCAGTTGTGGACAATGATTTTCCAAAAACTTCTTCCAAGCTGAAAATATTTTTTCGTAACTTAAACAAAATTTGGGATTTTGAATAAACTTTTTTGTTTAGTTACAACAATAGGTTTTGGTTGGCTATTGTATATTTTAGCGAAACATTTGTGAACTATTGCGGGCATTAATGTGAAGGAAATTTTTAACCTGCTGCCCTTAGCCGTCCAGGGTTGGCTCTTCAAACTACATGAACAATGGAGCCTTATCCAACTGTACCATCCCAGAGAGTGATTTATCATTGTTATTTGTGAACTAGTTTGTCAAATCATTTCGAAGGAAAAAAGTTATTCGTTATTATTTTGGGTTGCAATTAAGGTAAAAAGAGCTTAACCCTTTAATGCCTGAGTAATTTTTATCTTAAGGTCCATCAACACTACAGAGTTTGTATTGAAAATAAACTTTCCTACACGTGAATAATTCGTCTCAATGGACGTTAAACGGTTAAATGGTAGTAGGATAATAGACCACTAAAGAAATTTTTTGTTATTTTTATTATTTTTGTTGTTGTTTTGGTGCACACATTTTTAATTATTAATAAACTTATTATTGTAATAAACTTATTATTGTAATAAACTTATTATTGTTGTTGTTGTCATTATCTTTTCAATTATTATTAATCTTACTGTTGTTGTTGTTGACATTATCTTTTTAATTATTATTAATCTTACTGTTGTTGTTGTCTTTTTAATTATTTTTTTATTGAATAACGTTCATTTGATCAAAACTCTGTTTTTTTACACAAAAGGAATTGTTTTAGATTTTATTGAAAATTTGGCAAATCTTTTGAAAGTTTTTTATTCAGCGTTGCTAGAATTCCTAAACTTATTAAATATTTTTGAAAATACAAAAAAATATTTAAACAAAAATTGTATCTTTATTTTGTTGTTTCAATAAATATTTTTCCTTGCACTTAACAATAAATTAGTTTAACTCAAAAACAATGTTTTTGTTGCTCACATACATTTAAATAATATAATCTTAATAATAATAACAATAATAACAATAAAAATAAAAATAATAATATATATAACAATAATAATAACAAAAATAAAAATAATGATAATATTTATAACAATAATAAAAATAATAATACTAATAATACTAAAAATAATAATAATAACAATAATAATAGTACTAATAATAATATAAGAATAAATATTAATAATGTTAATAATATTAATAATAATAAGTTTTTAAGTTTTTGTTTCAAACATAATTTTAAATAAAATAATAATAACAAGTCTTTGTTTCAAGTACAACTTTAAATAATTAGTTGAAGCATTCTAATAAATTGAACAACAGCATCTACAATGGAAACAACAATTGTCTTGAACAGTTCAGACATGAACATTATGTCATAATTAATATATTTCCGAGTGAATAGAATTATAATTATCATTTAACGCCTGAATTATTTTTACCCTAAGGTCTACAATACAATGAAGTTTGCATTGAAAATAACCCTACAACCGTTACTAGTTTGTCCCTACAGGCGTTAAAGGGTTAAAGACATTATTTAAATTACTCAATTCATTAAAACCTTCTTTATTAATGCTCTTATGTTGGAATTATTTTGTATTTAAATAATTTAATAACACACCTCTGGTAGACATACTTCGGCGTAAGCCAGTTCCTTTTTTTCATTTTTTTTTCAAAAATAAAAAAAACTGAACATAAAAACGTGGACATGTGCTATAATTTCAAGAAATTCGTTGTTTGATAAATGCATGGCTTGATAGATTGTTACATTTGGTATGTGAAAAAATACATCTATAATGTTACCTTTAAACATATTCTTCTTAATTTTTGTAATGTTTTTAGTATTTATGATTATTAATTATAATAGAAGGTAAATCATCATTATTATTATTATTATATGTTAGTATTTAACCAAGATCTGTGTCTGTATGTTTTACAATTAATTTTGTTTTGAATTTTATAGTTTCTTCATTATTTTTAAAGTCCATTGAAATTTTTTGAATAGTTTGGGATAACCAATAAATATATTTTATTTATTAAGCTTTGTTATTAACATGATTTAAGCAATTGTGGAGATTCTAATAAAAATAAAAGGTCTTTAAATTTTTTGTGTGAAGAAGAGGGACAGATATCGTGATGACATTGTGATCATACATTAGGATCGGCAATAGCACAAGTGAGGTAACCCACACTCAAATAACATAGAGATTACCTCATGTGTGATATTATTTATTGATCAATGAGGTAACCCACATTTAAATAACAGAGATTGCCTCACTTGTGCTATTGTCGATTCATTTGTGAGGCAAGATGAAAAACAAGAAATAAAGGAAGACCTACAATTGGTTGGATAAAAATGATAAAAATATCCTGAATTGTTGTGAATAAAAATCAGACCAAAGACATGAATAATATTCCAAACAAGAATTTCACAACAGCGCAAAATAAACAATGAACATAGTGGCAACTTTGCTGTTTGTGGCAACTGTGTGGCAAGTATATGGGAAATTTATGGCAACTTCATGGCAAATTTTGTAAACTGTTTGGCAAGTTTGTGGCAAATGTGTGGCAAGTTTGGTGTTTATGGCAACTTTGTGGCAAGTTAGGTGTTTCTTGCCAATAAACAATTATCGTTTATCTTCAATAATTAAATGCAGGTCAATTACATGACCCGATAACAATTTAGATTTGCATCATCGCTTTGTAATTTATTTTCTAAGTTCGTTATGGTGACAAAAAGTAATGTTTGGTTTACTATTCAAAAAAACTATTTGTCGAATAGGCGTTGATTTGAAAAGTTTTTTAAATAAAGGAAAAGTTTTTTAAATAAAGGATGATTTTTTTAAATAAATGAAAAGTTTTTTAAATAAGAGAAAAAATTTTAAAGAAGGGAAACAATTTAAATAAGGGATTTTTTTTAAATATAGGAAAAAATTAAATAAGGGAAATATGTTTAAACAAAGGAACAGTTTTTAAATAAGGAAAAGTTTTTTAAATGAAGGAAAGTTTTTTTTAAATGAAAGATAGTTTTTTATAAATAAAGGAAAAATATTTTAAATAAAGGAAAAGTTTTTTAAATAAAGGAAAAGTTTTTTAAATAAAGGAAAAGTTTTTAAATAAATTTTTTTTTTTTTAAATGAAGGAAAAGTTTTATAAATAAGGAAACGGTTTTTTTAAATGAAGGAAAAGTTTTTTTCTTAAATAAAGGAAAACTTTTTAAAATAAAGGAAAAGTTTTTTTAAATAAAAGAAAAATTTCAATTTCCAAGAACTGAAAATTGTTAAAAGTCTTGGAGTTGAAGTAACTTAAATTTGTTTTTTAATTGGAATAAAATAAAAATTCAATCTGAAAATAAATACAACATGACAACAAAAGAATTTTTATGAAATTCTAGCAAAATTTTATTTTTAAACTATATGTCCAACAGTATAAATAAATGTGAAAGTATTTTGAAATTTTCTTTCAAAGTTGTTTTTATAAAAATATAGTAGCTTCAATTTTTTAATTTTTAATATTAAACATTTATATAAATCTATATTTTAATTTTTAATATTAAACATTTATATAAATCTGTATTTTAAATTTTAATATTGAACAATTTATAAATTTATATTTTAATCTAAAACAATTATATAAATCTATATTTTAATCTAAAACAATTATATAAATCTATATTTTAATCTAAAACAATTATATAAATCTATATTTTAATTTTTAATATTAAACAATTCTAATTTTCAAGTTCATTGTCAAAATGTTTTCAAGTTCAAAAAATGAACGTTGTTTGAATTAATTAATATAGTATCATCCATGAATATAATATGAAAGAAAAGTCTTCAATGTTTTTTTTCTTTTTGTCTATTTCAGTTAGTTTAATTAAATTAATTGAATTAATTAAATTAATTAAATTAATTAAATTAATTAAATTAATTAAATTCATTAAATTAATTAAATTAATTAAATTAATTAAATTAATTAAATTAATTGAATTAATTAAATTAATTAAATTAAACAAAACTGTAAAGTTATCTAAAGAAGAGCTGTCATGTTGGAGTTTTTTATCGGGTGTGCATAGCAAAGCTCTACATAGCAATTCCGATGTCGTCCTCGTCCTCGTCGTCGTCGGCGTTAGACAATGGCTTGAAATCTTATATACTGTATAATCTATACTATTTTTATTTCTTTTCATGTAGGCTTGGTTATTAGTTTTAATATATTACTAGGTATTTGTATTTGATTTTTTCACTTTATATCTACATTTTTTCATCAAATTTAGTTAGAAATTGTTTTTTAACAAAAATTGTTTTTCCTGAAATGTAATATTGATATAAATATAAATAAATGTTAATTAAGAGTATTAATAAAAATGAGCAAAGTAATTTATAATTATGAGAATTGAATGCTTGAGTTAATAAATCGATGCATGTTACGGTAATATGAAAGTGAGCTTACCTCACTTGTGCTATTATATGGATCGACACTAGGAATAGCTCGGGAAACCCGCATTCAAATAACATATAGATTACCCAAAGAATGGTGAAGCCGACTTACTCAGTGTTTCGATTGAACACCAAACACTGTAAGATTTATTTAACCCTTTAACGCCTAAACTAGTATTACCCTAAGGTCTACAATATAATTATAATTGCATTGAAAATAACCCTACATCCGTCACTATTTTGTCCCTACAGGCGTTAAAGGGTTAACATGCAAGAAAAAAGATGACGATGGCTCAAGGAAGATTGGACAATGCATGAAATTGGTGCAGATCCTGATGGGCTTTAATTTAATCCTTTAACGCCTGGATTATAATTACCCTAAGGTCTACAATAGAATGAAGTTTGCATTAAAAAAAACCTACAAGCGTCCCTGTTTTGTCCCTACAGGCGTTAAAGAATTGAACCTACACAGGATATAAATTTCATTTTATGGTTGTGTCAAAGTTTAGTTTAGAATTGATTGCTTTCAGATTCTAATAATTATTATATTGTATTATTATTAGTAATTATTATTATTATTGTTATTATTGTATTATTATTATATTATTATTATTATATATATTCCAACAATCTATCTAAAATTGACATTACATTAAAATGTAAAATTTGGAGAAGGATTTCTTTGAAGTTATCACCTGAACGCGCATATAGATCGACAATAGCACAAGTGAGGCAACCCACATTCAAATAACATAGAACTTACCTGACTTGTGCTATTGTATATCCATATTTGCATACATTCAACCAATTCTTTAGGAAATAAATGTTCAATGTCTGTAAGTTGAACAAAACATCGGTTTTAAAAAATGTTTTTTGTTTGGTAAATTGAAAATAATTTTATTTTTATTTCATTATTTTTATTTTTGTTGTTTTATTTCATTATTTTTATTTTTGTTATTTTGTTTTTGTTGTTTTTATTTTTGTTATTTTTATTTTTGTTGTTTTTTTTTTAGTTTTTTTTGTTATTTTTATTTTTGTTATTTTTATTTTATTTTATTTTTTTGGATAAACTATAACACAAAACAATTTTTGAATAATTTATTTGCAATGTTTTTGTAAATTAGTTTTCGGTTAAATTAATTTGAATAAATTCTGAATTTTTGAAATATTTTTTGAATAAAAATTTGAATTTTTTTGTTGAAATTTTGTTGTCCCTTTTCAAATTAAATGTTTTTGAAGAAAAAATATTTTTAATCAACAAATTTTTTGTTGAAATTTAAACAAACAGTTGTTGCGGTCGATATCAGCTGCGTATTAAGCTGCTTCACGCAACAGCTGTGTGCTAAGCTGCTTTAAGCAACCGCTGCATATTAAGCTGCGCTAAGGCAACCGCTGCATAATCATTGACTCAATGATCATTTTTGTTTTCATGAGGGTAGAAGTTAAGTCTAATATGTTGATGTTGATGTTGATGTTGATGATGATGATGTTGATTTTGATGATGATGTTGATTTTGATGTTGATGTTGATTTTGATGTTGATGTTAAATCCATGAAAACAAATAACGAATTATTTTTCCTAAAGTTTTGGGTAGTTTAAAAAACGAAAAAGGAGAACTAAATCAATAGACGGACATGAGATCCACTTGCCGTTGATGACTTGCAAATTGCAATGTAATATCAATTTGTTGAAAAAGATCGATTGTGATAAAAGTTCAATTTCATTTCCTAAGTTATTTGTTTTTATTTATTAAATACTTTCCATTTGTTTGTTTTCATTGACAAACAAATAATTGTATTGAACACTTCAGATATCTTGAATGGCAAGTCACCATTGTGGAAATTCCTCTCAGGTGCCATTCATTGTTTGCCATTTGACGGAATGGCACCTGCCATCGCTCGAATTCATTTCCCTTCAAATGGATCGTCTCTTTGTTTTTTAATTACTGTTTGTTTGTTTGTTTTTTTATTTCGTCATTTTTGGTTCTTTCTATTTATCATTCATTTGTTTCTCAATTGCTATTTGTTTGGTTCTTTTTATTTGCCATTTTTTCGTTCTTTTTATTCGTCTTTTTTTTTGTTTGTCATTTTTTGGCTCTTATTTGCCGTTTATTTGTTTCTTTTTATTGGATTTTTTTCGTTCTTTTTATTTGTCATTTTTTAGTTCTTTTTATTTACTATTTTTTTGTTTTTTTTATTTGCCATTTGTTTGGTTCTTTTTATTTGCCATTTTTTATTTATTTTTATTTGTTTTTGTTTTGGACTTGAACGTTCAACTATTTATAATTTTATAAACTCATGGGAGTTATTTTTTAAACTGTGAAAAATAACTCCACAACTTTCCTCAATGTCCCTACGCCCAAATAATTATATCCCTACTATTTTATAATAACCCTACGCATGAATAATTATATCCCTACGCCTCTATAAAAACCCTACGTATGAACAACAATTAGCACAAAAAGTAAAATATTTTGAATTTAATATTGAAAAAACCGTTATTAAAAGTTCGTTATTTCAATATTTAAATTTAGCGAATTTATGTTTGCCATCCAACTTAATATATTATTTTTTCGTTCATGTTGTCAATAATAATGAAATAAGTAATCAATAATAATGAAATAAGTTGAATAAAAATGAAATAATTTGAATAAAAATGAAATAATTTGAATACAAATGAAATAAGTTTGAATAATAATGAAATAAGTTGAATAATAATGAAATAAGTAATCAATAATAATGAATAAGTTGAATAAAAATAAAATAAGTAATCAATAATAATGAAATAAGTTGAATATTAATGAAATAAGTAATCAATAATAATAAAATAAGTTAAATAATAATTAATAATAATCAAATATAATAAAATAATTTGAATAATAACAAAAAATAAGTGAAATAAAAATTTATAATTAGTGAATTCATAAAATAGGGATGATTATGCCACGCCATTGAACGTTTAATCAATCGCTTTTATTCATATTTATTTTATCTTTTTTCGTATTTATTTTATCTTTTTATATTCATTTTATTTTTTAATCATATTTATTTTATTTTTATGTTTATTTTATATTTTTTCTAATTTATTTTATTTTTATATTAATTCTATCTGTTTTCATATTTATTTTATCTTTTTTCATATTTATTTTATTTGTTTATATTCATTTATCTTTTTTCATATTTATTTTATTTTTATAATTATTTTATCTTGTTTTCATATTTGCACACTTGTCTTAGTTTTTTCATATTTATGTTATCTTTTTTTATATTTATTTTATCTTTTTTCCAAATTTACTTTTTTTCATATTTATCTTTTTTATATTAATTTTATCTTTTTTTCATATTTATTTTATCTTTTTTCGTATTTATTTTATCTTTTTTTCATATTTATTTTATCTTTTTTTCATATTTATTTTATTTTTATATTTTATCTTTTTTTCACATTTGCATACTTGTCTTTTTTTCCAGATTTAATTTGGTCTTTTTAAAAATATAAAATATTGAATTTATTTTATAATTTTTTTTAAATATCAAATATTCAATTTCTTTGGTTTTATTTGTTACAAATATTTTGGAATTTTTGCTAATGTAGTTTTTGTAAAATTGAAAACATATTTATTTAAATTATTTAGTACATGAAAAATTGAAATTTAAAGGCTATATTTTTTTGTTTCATTTTAAATTGTAACTTTTGTTAAGGTTGCAATTCCATTTTAGTGTTCGTCGTTATTATCGAGTGTGTGAACGAAAGCTCTTTATATGGTTTAACCATTTGACTGTCCCAATGCATAGATGCACAAATAGTGTACTTATAGTATAAATCACACGCTCTAATAAGGAAAAGCCTTAGCTTCCACACGTCAACCAAAAGCTATGGCCTTACATAATACTGGTAATGTGCATCACATATGATCACAAGCGTATGAGGTTGACGACCTATGTATCACATATGATGCACAAGCGTATGAGGTTGGCGACCTGTGTATCACGTATGATGCACAGGACAGGCAAAGGGTTAATTGTTCATTAAATTATCCAATATTTTTTTCGAATAAAAATATTTCATAAGAAATACAAATATGATTGGTAAATCATTTAGTTTTTAAGCTTTTCCAAATTGCTAGAGTAGAACTCTTGAGTTATGAAGTATTAGTTCTTTCATAAGTCAGGATTTTATAACTCAGGAGTTTCACTGTATTACCAACATTCAATGAATTTCTCATATGTTAAAATAATTAATTTCATAATAAAATACAATCGGCGAAGGAGCAAATACAATCGTATGTTGGTTTCATAATATCAAATGAACTTTAGTTGCAATAGTCAAACGCAATAGATATTCTGGTTGTAAATAATTCAAAAATAGCACAAGTGAGATAACCTACATGCAAACAACAGAGAGCTTACCTCACTTGTGCTATTGAAGATCCAAATATGCGTCACATTTATATGATAATTTATGTTAATTTGTATACAATGGAGGTTATTTTTGTTGTTGTTTGTACTGTTTAATAATCCTTTTGACGGTTATTTATTTATTTTTATTTAATTTTATTTATTTATTTATTTATTTATGTTTATTTGTGTTAGCACACAATAAAAGATTTAATAATAGTATTTATTTTAGTTTAATTATTTATTTTTATTTATTTGTTGATGTTAGTAGGTATACAATGGAAGGTTTAATAATCATGTTTATTTTTATTTATTTATTTATTTATTTTGTATTTTGTATTTTTTTTTCATTTTTGTACTTTCGTATTTTCATTTTTTCATATTTTTAGCTTTTTATATTTTTTTTTATTTTTATCATAAAATGAAAGAATGTTTTAGAATAAAAAGACTTTCAGAAGAAATGTTTTGCTTTTCGCAATGAAAAACATATTTTTTTAAGATTTTTTAAAAATGTGAAAACATTAACAACATTTTCATCTCCATTTTATTGCAAAGGTTGTTTCTGGCAAAAATAAACACATTTTCAAATCATAAAATAAACAATTTCAGAATAAAATACAAATGGCGAGGTAGCAATTAGACATAATCGTAAGCTGGTCATGGTATCAAATCAAGTTAAACAATTATTGCAAAAATAATTTTAAGTTTATTTAGTATTTTAGGCTTTGAAACTGTAATTCTAAGTTTATTTAATATTTTATGTTTTGAAACAATAATTCTAAGTTTATTTAATGTTTTATGTTTTGAAACAATAGTTCTAAGTTTGCCATTTAATATTTTAGGTTTTGAAAAAAATAAACCTCGTATGAAATTGAAATATGTTTTATTAAACAGAGTTGGACAAAATTTTTATTTAAATATTCATAATTTGATATAAATGATTTGAATACACCTTTCAAACACAGCAATTGAATACAAAAACCTCTTTTGTCTCCGTGAATTTAATATTCCATTTGTATTCATATACAAATACATTTGTATACAATTATATACAAATTTTATACAAATCCATTTGTATTCATATACAAGTTGCTTAAATTTATTGTGAATATATTGGTAAGTCGAACAAAGGGTTTCTGTGATGCATTTAATGGTTTGAAACAAACGACTTCACAGTTTAATTTTATGACAATAGTTTAACATCTTCACTCATTTTCTATGAATTAATATCATCATTTATAATTTTATATCATTATCTATAATTTTATA
>JARUHE010284927.1:0-12747 GCA_031471125.1 Archaeomysis grebnitzkii | reverse complement strand
AGTTAAGACAAACAACTTTTGTTTATAGAAGTTCTCTGTAACTCTTAAAATAAAGTTGTTTAACACTAATTGATTTTCATGTGCAGACGATGACGGAAAATTAAAACCTATATAGAGCTTTTTCTAACGGAACGCTCCATAATAAAATGAAAAGATCAGTCAATATATTAAAAAGAATGATCAACTATGCAAAATAAAATTTAAAAGTAAAGATGAATGCCACAAAAGACAATGACATTAGAAATGCCATTCATAAGTAGAAGATTAAAAATTTCTTAATACAAATTTGCTGACCTAGGTCATAGAATCAACATTTCTTCCATTCATTTTTAAGGAAGAATATGTGAAGTAATATAGAGCTGGATTTAGTTTCGACTAAGAAGCAACAAATTAAGGCTGTGACCAAGTAGAAGTTATGAAAACAATATTACTTATATAAAAATAATCTACAAAAGGAAAATTTAAAAAAATGTCCAAGATGTACCAACTGGCATCTAACCTATTATCTCAACAGATATTGATTTTACAAAAAATCTCTGACTATATGGTTCAGAATTATATATAAAACCATTTGTTCAAGAAAAGTGAAATGTTTTGTCAAAAATCTATTATAATAGATTTACTATAAATAAGTGGTGTCTAGCCAGAGTATTGAAAAACCATTTCAATAAATATTCATTTACAAAAATAAATCCATTGGACAATATTATTGAGAAATATATATAATAAAATAAAAAAAGCAAAAGAACAATTTTGAAATATTGGGAAAAATTTTTAAGTGTGGAAAAACCAGCCAACAACCAGTAGTAGTTTATAGTCTAAACCTTGGCACAAGAAAAGAACAATCAAAGTGAGTAAAAAATGCAACATTTACATATATGGTGAATGTGTTGAATGAAAATAATTGAAAATATTACCTAGTGCTGCTTTACTATCAACAGAAAGTTTACGCTTGCGGTTGTTGGCATCCTTCTTGAAAGATTTTGGAGGGAAAGGATTAGTAAAAGACGAGGTAGTATTGATGGCAGAAGACACACGAGAGGAGCTTGGGACAGTCGTGAGATGGTTCTCCAACAGGGATCTTGAGTTGGCATTAGAAGGGCTCTTGCTCCAGAGTTGCGAAAGGAAATCGCCAATCTCTTCCTGCAGGTATGAAAATATTTGCATGTGATGGTATTGAACAACTAGAAAAAACAAATATTCAACTAATAATCCACGAACGGAACAGCTCAGATGTCTCGCATCCAATCAGTAAGAATAATTTTCAAAATGTTAACCAGAAAGGGTGTTTGTTACAAAGTGGGAAAACATCTTCTAATCAAATATTCATCTTGTAGACTATTTATGTTGTTGTTGATCCCACTCAATCATCGACATAGAGGATGGAGCCCTCACGCCAGTGGATCCAACCCCATCCCAGCAGGTCCAACCATCGGGCAAGCAGCCCCGCAACTCCCAGTCGGTCTGCCTAGAGGCCCTACGGAGCCTGGTCCTTCCGCACATTTGGGCATTTGAAGACGTCTGTGGTGCTGGCACAGCGGGCAGTTTGAAGGGGTGTGGGTGGGGGGCTATTTTGTTTAAGTATTCTTGATCTGAGCTGTGCCAGTGTTCTGCACATGTTGTGGGGGAGTGATTGTTCCATTTTGTTTATTTCTGGTGCTGAGGTATTGAGAATTTTGTTACTATGTGTGTATGTATAAGTTTCTTGTGTTCTTTTATTGTTTGATGTGAGGTGTTATCTGGGGTGGTGTCCATATTTGTCGTGTAGTTGTTGTTGTTACGGAATATTGTTTGTTTTATGTATCTGGGAGGTGTTGGTAGTTGTGTGAGTGAGTGGAGGGGGTGGTCTGGATGTTGGGGTGTTTGTCGTAGTTGTGAAGCATGTACTGGGGGGGGCAGGGTTTTGATGTTGCGGTATTTCCATAGCGTGCATGCCGCAACATTGAAAACTGTAGACTATTTATGTGTATTTCATTATCAATCCATTGATGCATGAAGGAAATCAAAATATGAAAAATATTGTTTAAAACCCATAATAAACCCTGTTTAAAATTTGAAAGTTTAGATGATATTTAAACATTTGAGTCATTGTCTAACACTGACAACTACATCAGAAATGCTACTCCTATGCATATCAGAATTATTCAATTATTATTATAGTTTGTTTCAAAAAAGAAAGTTGTAAAATGAACTATCCATAGACAACCAGCAGTTTTGTTCAAAATAAAACCATATTTTTAAATATCTCCATAATATATTAAGCTTGTAGAAAAAATATTAGTAGGTCATAACGAATAATTTGTTCAATAAATTTTTCTAAAACTCCTCAAACAAACTGCAATTTAAAAAAAACTACAAATTCTATTTGTAAAAAATATCACGGCATTTATTAAAATTTACTACTTATGGACTTCCGGACAAGAACAGAAAGAAAACCGCCATAACACTTGGTTTTAGCTAACATGTAGACACTAGGAGATGATGATTGTAATAGGGTATTAATAGCAAAATAAAAAATATTTTTGTTCTAACATGTTTTTTATATCATATTAAAAACATTGATATGTAATAAAAAGTAACTAAACCACATCTACTTACAACTATACAACGATCGACCATAGATTGAGTTAAACTATCCCGGTATCGCTTTTCCCAAGAAACTCTCAGAAGAGAATCTGCTCCGGCTATCACTACTAAGCCAGTTTCAACATTCATCCGATGTCGAATGTCTTCCATGTCATCAACACTGTGTAAAAATTAAACTTTTAGATTTAAAAATTACTCAATGAACTGAATGGTTCAAATGTTTCATCTTTGTTTAGTGGCTATATGATTAAAAAAACACACAAAAAGTATAATAAAATTGAAAAAAAATGTAATATCATAAAAATTTCAATGAAAAGGCTATTTGTTTATTCTTTATTTCTAATCCATTGGTACTATAGCTTAGAAAAAACACTTGACTAACATGGTCATAATATACAAATCTTGCATAATAAAACTTCATGTAAAAAAAATCTTCAAGTGTAGCCATGTTTAATACTTATGGATTTTTGGTGTGATGACAAAAGCTAGACTTATGCTCAATAAAAAAAATTATTTCAAAACTTCATTTGTAAGTGTGCATTAATAAATATAACAACTTGCCTTGCATTTTCTGATCTTTCCCCGATCATGTACAGAGTTGGCGTTGTTAATTCCATCAGCGGATCATCAACTTCCCCTCTTTTACCAGTGTGTCCAACTATGGGGTAACCAAGGCATATGTTCGCACTCACAGAGTTGATCATCGACACTTCGGCAGCTACTACAGCTCCAATGCCCCAACCTAATAAGACGATAGGACGAGAAGGAAATTGAGACTTGCATTCCATCACTTTGTTTCTCACCTGAATGACGAACTGTTGAAAAGTGATACTGGCATCAGAAGATTCTGGATGAGCATTGATTGGGACACATCTGGCCAAGTGCTGCAGTTGTGTGTTGAAGAACTGGAATCGTCTAGGTATTTGAGGCTGTTTGGAGGAGATTGCACTGCTTGGAATTTGAATGATGATTGGAGAACTTTCCAGTTTTTTTGGCTTGTGCTGATTTAAAACATGCATTGCAGGATCCCAAGGTCGATTCATCATATTGATCATATCCTGGGAAGGTCCACGAATATTTCCAGCATTCAAAAACCTATCTACAAGTTTTGTTGATGTTTTTGCTTTTAATGTTTGGATTATGTCAAGATATGCAGCAAAGTATGGTAGTGTCAAATTATTCAACAGCAAATTATGTAGCCAAACAGTCAATTTCTGATCAAAATTTATCCCTACCAGCATGTGTTTGTATTTGGATGCACTTTTATCTATGATGGATCTTATCATCATCGGTTCATCGTGTGTGTCCTTCAAAGCCAGCCTGGCCTGTCTGTCATGATCTAAAATCTTCTCTACTTTTTCAAACAATTTAAGTTGAGTTGGTGTCAAAGTAGTCTTTATAATTTTCTCTGCCCAATCTTTCTCAAACTCATTACCATCCAAATCCTTTTTCAGATCCAATTGGTTTTTTGGACGGTCCAGTTTGCCAAGCAGAATGAATCTTTTCCATTCACCCATCACATGCTTCGCTTTATCAATGTTATACGGAACGCTCGGCTCTTGATCTGAAGAAATGTCCACCTCTAGGTCATCTTCAGATGCATTGCGACCTCCAAGCTTGGACACAAACAGCGTCTTTCTTGGCTTTGCCAAGGAAGACTCACAATGATGATGCCACGGTTTGGCATATGAGTGGTCTAAAAAAATCAAATCTGGTTCTTCCTCTTGACCACTTTTTAATCGCAGTACTTTTGTGAAATCGGAGTATTGATTAGTGTTCGTTGCCATGACGTACTCAGAACTACGTCACTACCTGGAAGAAAAATATTTGGATTGTAATTAATTAACAAAGTGGGGAGATCAGATGTCAAAACTATGTTATACATGTATATGCACATATTCACACACATACATACATATAGATACATATAAATAAACAGTGTCATTTTTTAATTTTAAGATCATGGGGACAGCACATTTTTCAGTTTTTATTGCAGAAATAGGCATGTTTGCAGCAATGATTCATCTTATACAGAAGACAAATTTATTTAAACTCCCTGTAAATGTCTGAACAAAAAAGAAACTTGTTGGCTTGTCATTATTTTATTTTCCTTGGCGACTGTTTTTATTATATATTGCAACCATCCAGCATCATTATTATACCTTGTATATATAGTTTTATACCAGTGTGTAAAGCATGTCAACACCAATCGGCTTTGTTTTTTTTGCCACTGAAAATCATTTGAGGAACAAAGACAAGTTAGGTTTTGTTTGGTGGTTCACAATAATGCTAAAATTGCATTAAATACTGACATGATTAGTGAAATACTGAAGTTAATAAAATCGAGGAAAACGAATTGCCTTAAATTTTTTACCCTACGGAATTATTACATCCAATTTGAACGAACTAGTTCACTGAAGTTCACTCGCTGTCTGGATTTCGTAAGAGGTGGATGTGGGCATTACTCCAGTTTCACCTCTAGTTTTGTATTTAAAAAAATGGCAACTAAAAATTACCCTACACAATTTGAAAAGTACCCCACATCTATTTCTATTTGAATGGTCCATTTTTTGCTAACAAAAAGGAACATTATAGACCCTTACCTAGGTTAGGTGAGGATCTATAATGTTCCTTTTTTTTAGCTAATAAATGGACCAGAGGAGTTTTTATGAACTAACCTTAACAACTAATTAACAAGTCTTTTTAAATTCTAAATATGCAAAAAATGTAAAGTTATCGCTGTCACATAGATTGTACAAATCATCCAAACTCGAAACAAATATGCGAGTTGATTCGGAATTTACATAAATACCCTACATCTCTCACCTTTTTCGTTAGATGTTGCCAAAATACGAAACCAGAGGCAAAACTGGAATAATGCCTGGATGTGTGTCTCCATTTATATTTTTCCTGAAACTTTCTCTTCGATTTATTTTACATTTGCCTTTAATACTTGATAGCATGCTTTATTGTGCCTGAGAATGTGTTTTTTCGATTACATAAGCTCAAACAGTGACTTCGTCAAGAGGGTTTTCAAAATATTTTGGAGAACTTTTTTCATAACTCTTGGGAGAACCAATTTTGCTTATAATCTTAGACTAATTTTTTAAATAAGCATAATATTTATTTTAATCAACCCTACTGCTCTTGTATCTAAATGTATTTACTCCAATATTAATGTCCAGTTTAAGAAACAAGTGTCTATACTTTCATTCAGGGCAAAACGATACTTTAGGCTGTCACATTGTCCAAGAGGACTATTAGCTTTCACATTCCCACATTTTCGGTGAAAAAATGATTAATTTGCATCAATATATTCTAAGGGTGTACCGAATCCAGGGGCAGTTTTGCTTTGGCTTCGGCAGACTATTTTAAACTCGGCTTTAAATACTGTTGTGGTATTTTTAATTATTTCTCTTTATTAACTTTTGCATTAATAATTGTATGTGTTATATTAAGATTGTAGTGTTCTCAAACATAATACAATGAAATAAAGGATTATAAAAAAATTACAATTTTTATAATTTGAGATGAATTACTTAAGTACATAAATTAAAAAAAGATGCCTGAAGGAACATGTACTTGTATACAGTGATATATTATGCACAAGTGTTGTTAAACTGTGATAAGGTCTATTACTACTGATTGTTGTGGTGAAGGAGCAAAATTTTTTTGATTGAAAACATCCACAAGTTTAAAACGAATCCATTTTTATGTATTTTGTTTTACATTTTTTTTGTAAAATTATTATTTAAGGACATTAATATTTTTTTCTTTGGCTGAACATATTTCTATTAAATTTTTAATTCAATTTTTTTGTCGTCATGGGATTTTTTTGTAAAATTAATATATATTGATATAATAAGCTTCAAATCTTTGGTTAAGCTGGACATTTTGCAAAAAATATTTGTTTTAAAATCATTCTATAAATTTTTACATTAAACATAAATTGTGTATATAATTTTAAACAATATTTTTCCATGGGTTTTTCATTTTCAAATCAATATTTATTGAAACATGTACTATTAAATGCTTCCCATTAAAATCTGTGTTTGTATGCTAAAAAGGTTTCTAAAATTTTCAATTTTTTAATACAATTATATATATTATATTAACACTTTTTTTCATTTTTTTTATACCAAAAATATCTCAAACCCTTAAAAAAAATTGGTTAATCCTGAATTTGATGATAAATTGGATAAACTTAAAAATTATCACTCATTCTAAACATTGATTAAAAGTGTTTTTATAAAACTTAATACTTATATAAATATATACTCCGGAGTATATAATAACTTTTTAGGTTTTCACAAATTCAAAATTGAGCTCATAACTTTTTTTATTAAAAATAATATTTACTTAGAATAAAATTAAGAACTATTAGTTCTGAGACACCTTTACTAAAAAAATATCCTTTTTTAAAATGTTGAAATCAACTCTTGTATTTTTCATTTTACAGGATTGTTTAGTTAGAATTAAATAAAAACCGCACATATTTAAGCAACTTTGCAAAATAAACTTTTCAAAAAACTTACAGGGTTAACCAAAATGAAAATTTATGTAACATTTATTTGTCATTTTAAAGGAATGAAGAACTACTTTTACTAAACACAGTTTTTTGTCGAGCATTGCGACTGTGACGTAAACTTTTGTAATAAAACATAATTTTAGGCAATCAGTTAATTATTTTATTTTATATTGATATTTCATCATAATATACTTATTTAGAACAATATTTATTGATTTATTGCTATTCTTAAGACCATTTTGTACTTCGCCTTATTTTCATGTGGTATAAGTTTTTGCAATAAATTATAATTTCTGGCTACCAGCTAACTATGTTTATTTTATATTGATGTCATCATAATATAATTTATTAGGAAGTTGTGTCATTAAATAACCAGTTTAATTACAACAATATTTATCGATTTATTGGTATTTATCTTCATATTATAAGAAGTTGTGTTTAGTAAACATATTTTGAGATAACTTTTTTCTAATGGTCTATTGTAATGAAAAGCATGTTTAACTAAAGCCTAGGTATCAATAGTTCTACAAATTTGACTCATTACAAAACTCTTAAAATGTTTATTATATAGTTTTTCATAAATTTGAACATTTTTGAACATTATTTTTATTGAAAGTTTTGATTGTGGAGATAAAAAAGTTGTTCACAAATTTTTTTATACTTTGTTTTTATTTAAACATCAATGGATTGCAAATAAAATATACATGAATAGTTTCTAAGGTGAATTTTTGATATAACGATGTTTTCTAAAAATAATAATATTTTTGGTCATTTCTTCAAAGTCATGAGACATTTGACCCGTTCGGTTCATGGATTGCTAGCTATGAACATTAATTGTTTTGCACATAAGTCTAAACAATATTGTCCAAAGCAATATTGTTAGTAAAATTTGATTTCTTTCGTTTATAATAATGTTTTTATTAGAGACATAATGCATTGTTCGATGAGTTACTCTTGATTGTTAAAGGACTGTTTGTTAACGTTAGCAGTTTACCAACTTGTGTTTTTTCCAAAAACAGACTAGACACTTTTTATTTTAGAGCAATTATCATTTAACATATATGACAGGTAAGAATAACTATTGTTTAATATATATGCATTCAATTTTATTAATACAAACAAGTTACCTTCTTTCTTCATTGACTTGTATTTATAAATCTGAGGTGCATACTCTTTTATCTCTGTCCTCAAAAAAGGACCATCAAGTAGTATAGATAGTAAGACTATATGTCGATAGTCTATATTAAAAGCCTGCAATATCTGCCGAAGCCAAAGCTTCGGCAGAAGCATCGGCTTCGGCAATATTCTGGCTTTCGGTACACCTCTAGTAGAAACTAAATAAGAATTATTTGGTCAAGCAACGTTATTGGGCCATGGGCTACGTTAGGGATTAGCGTTATACCTTAGACCTATCACAAATTTTCATAAACCGTTTAAACTTTTAAAAAAACGTTGTTTCTCATTTAAAAAAGTTAAAAGTGACTTTCACTTTAGATTTTTGTGTTTAAAGGGATTTTCATTTTGGATTTTTGTGTTCAAAGGGACTTTCATTTTAGGTTTTTGTGTTCAAAGGTGCTTTCATTTTAGAATTGTGTGTTAAAAGCTACTTTCATTTTAGATTGTTGTATTAAAAGTGACTTTCATTTAAATTTATGTGTTAAAAGTTACTTTCATTTCAGGTTTTTATATTTAAAGTGACTTTCATTTTAGATTTTTACGTTAAAGTAATTTTAGTTTTAGACTTGTGTGTTAAAAACGACTTTCATTTTAGATTTTTGTATTAAAAACGATTTTTATTTTATATTTTTGTGTTGAAAGGATCTTTCATTTTAGACTTTTGGGTAAATAGTGACTTTCATTTTCGATTTTTGGGTAAATAGTGACTTTCATTTTCGATTTTTGCATAAAAGTGACTTTAATTTTAGATTTGTCTATTAAAATCGAATTTCATTTTAAATTTTTGTGTTGAAAGGGACTTTCATTCTAGGTTTTGGTGTTGAAAGTGACTCCCATTTTAGACTTCTATGTAAATAGTGACTTTCATTTTAGATTTTTGTGTTAAAAGGGACTTTTATTTTATTTATTTTTGTTAAAAGTAACTTTTATTTTAGACTTTTGCGTTGAAAGTGACTTTAATTTTAGATTTTTGTGATAAAAATGACTGTCATCTTAAATTTTTGTGTTAAAAGGGACTTTTATTTTTCATTTTTATGTTAAAAGTTAGATTTTTGTGATACAAGGGATTTTAATTTTTTTTTGTGTTAAAAGTGACTTTCATTTAGACTTTTGTGTTAAAAACGACTTTCATTTTATATTTTTCTGTTAAAAAGGTTTTAATTTTAGATTTTTGTATTAAAATGAATTTTTATATTATCTTTTTGTGTTAAAAGTGACTTTTGTTTTAGATTTTTATGTTAAAAGTCATTTTTATATTATATTTTAAATTATATCTCCAAACGTGTCCTTCATTAGTCAAGATAGTTTTGTTTTCATAAAAGAATTCAAGTTTAGCTCAATTTTTATCTAAACTTTTTTTTCGGAAAATTTATATTTGGAGTTTTTCATATTAGCATTTTATGAATATTTTGTATATGATAATATATTAACAAAAGCAAAATTTTAAAAGATTTGGAAGAAATCAAATGTAAATTTAAGCATACAACGGTGTTCTAATTTCCGATCAGCAATTTTATGTCTCACGTCAACAGTCTTTGAAGAAAAAATATTTCATTTGCTTTGGGATCTCTCAAATGAAAATTTGTTACTGCAAAACAAACACATTTTGCTTAACTGAATTTCAACCAAATTGGAATAGCGAAATAATTCTCTTTATTGAAAAGTTATTGAAATTCAAGATGTCGGTGAAGACAGGTTAGATAAATATTGTCTTTTGTTGGTTCAATCCAACGGCGCGACGTCGTTGTCCAAAAATGTTATTCGTTCATTCGTTATGGTAATCCATTAATTTCAGTGGTGTGTTTAAACCTATTAAGCCTTGAAAAACTATTGCAATGTTGTAGGTTTGTGTGAGGGAATGGTTGTGTGTGTCTGTTTGCGTGTGTGGGTGAAGGTGTGTGCATTTGTATGTTTGGTTGTGCATGTATGTGTATGCTTATGCGTGTATGTGTGCAAAAATGTGTGTGTGCATGCCCACGTTAATAGAACAAAATATTAAAAAAATAGTTAAGGCTAAGACTAATTTTGAATCATTGTTATGTTAACACTGCTAAAATGATTATTTATTAATTTCAGGGAACTATCCTATAACAGAATTCACCACATAACGTATTCAAATTTTCAAGGACTGTCACATTTAACTGAATTGTGAGTATTTTGTTTTTTAGCTTTGTGAATATATCTAAACCAGGGGCGGTTTCTCCACGCATGCAAGACATGCATTGCATGCCTTAGAATATGTTCATTTATAAGAATTAACAAAACTATTGAATTGAAATAATATTATATATAGACTGCAATTATTCTTGTACATAACTGTTTTCTCAATGTCAACTAACTAAAAACCGACAAGGATTGAGATAGTCTCTCTATGTATTTTATAAGCTGAATAATTGCCGTTTTTGGAAGACATATTCAAAGTGCAAAATGACCTTTATTTAGAAGGGCCATAAGTAACATAATTGTGTGTTTTCTTTATTTAGTATTTTTGAACAGGCATTTACTATAATTTTGTCCAAAAATATTCATGATTTGAAACATCAATACAGAGACATGTTTAATTAGAATATTGCATCCTAACTAGCCAATCAGATAATCGCTTTTAATTGTGCATGCACCACAGCTGTGTCCGAGCTGCCAATTGTTGCAAGATAAGCTGTCTGGTGATGAGATATATTGCAGGTAGTTTTGTGGTATTTTAAATATTAAAATAAACATCTAGTCATTTTCAAAATATTGCTGTTGCTTTGCCCATTTATTAAAATGCATATTTCGATACATTTTATATTTAGGAAAAGAATCAGTGATAAATCATGTTTAATTTTGATGTAAGTTTCACGCTGTGACAGAGCTATTTTTTGTACTGAAAATGGTATTTCAACTCAGTATTGACATCATCAGTGAGCTGGTTTTAAATTATTTTAATAGTCGCACCTTCAATGAAAAAAAAAAAAAATTATAGACAATAGAACATTGCAATTAAACTTGCCAAAAAACATCAATAGTACAACATATATTTTTTATATGTATTTTACTTATATATTTATTTCTCACAACAATGTTAAAGCAAATAACAGAGTGAAAATATACAATTCAAATCTTCAATAGTACAACATTTATTTTTTATATTTATTTTACTTATATATTTATTTCTCACAACAATGTTAAAACAAAAGACAGAGTGAAAATATATAATTAAAAACATCAATAGTACAACATTTATTTTTTTGTATTTTTTTTAATTATATATTTATTACTCACAACAATGTTAAAGTAAAAGACAGTGAAAATATATAATTAAAAACATCAATAGTAAAAGATTTATTTTTTATATTTATTTTACTTATAAATTTATTTCTCACAACAATGTTAAAATAAAAAACAGAATGAAAATATACAATTAAAAACATCAAAAGTACAACATTTATTTTTTTGTATTTATTTTACTTATGTATTTATTTCTCACAACAATGTTAAAGTAAAAGACAGTGAAAATATACAATTGAAAACATCAATAGTACAACATTTATTTTATTTTATTTGTTTTACTTATATATTTATTTTTCACAACTATGTTAAAGTAAAAGACAGAGTGAAAATATACAATTAAAAACATCAATAGTTCAACATTTATTTTTTTTATTTATTTTACTTATATATTTATTTTTCACAACAATGTTAAAGTAAAAGACAGTGAAAATATATAATTAAAACATCAATAGTACAACATTAATTTTTTATATTTTGTTTGCTGATATATTTATTACTCACAACAATATTAAAGTAACATTTATTTCTTTGTATTTATTTTACTTGTATATTTATTTCTTCCAACAATGGTAAAGCAAAAGACAGAGTGAAAATATACAATTAAAAACATCAATAGTACAACATTTATTTTTTTTTATTTATTTCACTTATATGTTTATTACTCACAACAATATTAAAGTAGAATACCGTGAAAATATACAATTAAAAACACCAATAGTACAATATTTATTTATTTGTATTTATTTTACTTATATAATTATTTCTCACAACAATATTAAAGTAAAAGACAATGAAAACATACAATTAAAAACATCAATAGTACAACAGTTATTTTATTTATTTATTTTACTTATATAATTATTTCTCACAACAATCTTAAAGTCAAAGACAGTGAAAATATATAATTAAACACATCAATAGTACAACATTTATTTATTTTTTGTTTTACTTATATATTTATTTCTTACAACAATGTTAAAGCAAAAGACAGAGTCAAAATGTACAACTAAAAACATCAATAGTACAACATTTATTTTTTGTATTTTGTATATGCACAACGTTCGTGCTAAAAATATTTATTGAAGGTGAATGCCGCTTCTATGTAAATAAAAATAACTGCTCAGAAATGAGTGGTAAATGTTGACGTATAAAGAAAGAGCGATTTAAGTCAACGCCTGAAGCTTTCC
>JARUHE010284816.1:0-12750 GCA_031471125.1 Archaeomysis grebnitzkii | reverse complement strand
CACACACACACACACACACACACACACACACACACACACACACACACACACACACACACACACACACACACACTTTAAAACTTTTATTCTAGTATAGATCCCGATAAATGATTTTGAAACAGACGTTTTTTCGAAGTTTATCTTAATTAAAGGTCTGAGCCAAACACCACGAACCCCTAAAATGGGGTTGTTTCAAGATCTTAACGAACGTAAGAAAACCCTTAATTGTTTAAAATTAAGGAACCTTATAAAATCGTTCTCCAAGTTTATCACAAACTTGTTTCGTATATACCCTACAACAGTCGTATTAGTATTAACACCTTTTCACAAACTTGTGGTGTATGTATCTTATAACAAACGTTCGTATTTGGTTTGTCAGGTTAGTAGTAGAAATGTTTGAGGGGGTGAAGAGGTGGAGGTAGGGAACCCAATTTTCATTGTGCGTAGCCATAGTTTTTTAAATGTTTGAATTTTGTTAGTAAATGCTTTGAGATTCTTAGCCTATACATAGTCAAGTATTGAATAAAAAATAAATTGTTCTATAAAAATGTTCTAGGATTGATTTGTTCCTTATCAAGTTAATGATAGGATTGATTTTCTCAAATTGTTTCACAAAAACTAGTTCTTGCCAATGAAAAAAGAACCACAAATTATGGTTGAATACAACCTGTCAAGGTCGTTGGTTTGAGTTGGGTTTATAGTTAAAAAACTTATTATTTTCTTGATATTTAAATTACTTTTTTACACATTTGTGTTGTTGAAATAGGATTCACATCAAATTTCACCAGTGTGTCTTTCTTTACTTTGGAGATGATTTAAATCTCAGACGGTTCCAGAAGGAGATAGTAAACATATGTTGAATACTCAAAAAATATAGTCCAGTATTATTAGGCTCAATGCATTTCCGCAAATAAAAAGTTATTAAATGGTTTTGTAAACATTTGTAGTTTTTATATAACAAATGACCAACATACTTCGGTAAGGTATTAATCCATTGTCTTTCAAGAAGACCAAGGTGTCTTATACCGAACACCACAATGAATGAAACTATTATAAAAAATAAATAGAATAAGATACTCTTATTTTTTATTATTATTTTCAGGTATTACATTGTAAAAAAATAGGATCATAGAACATGAAAATAATCTTGAAACATTTGAAAATTTATCCCTTGTGAAAGAATAATTATTTGTTAATAATTAGTTAATAATTATTTGTCGGTTTGTTGCTCTCGAGACTATCAAATCGAGCAGTTATGCAATTAAGATGTCACTTCTGATACTATTTGGGGCTTCAAAATGAAATCCATGGAATACTAATTTGCTGGAGACGAACAATTAGTTTTAGCAAATATCTTGTTATTTGAGATGAGGGTGTAAAGTTGTAAACGGTATATTGAGACGGTTTTAAATATAAATGTTCTATTTTATTCAGATGTCTTAACTAGAAAAAACATATGGTAAATATTAATTTGTGTCTAATGTTTCAGATTAAAAAATCAAAATTGATTGACAATAGAAAATAGCTTAGAAAAAAAAACTGGACACTGTTATTGCAGAATTATATTGCACTGGCAGCAGTGCGTCATCTATAAATAGAGCTAGCTACTGGATATGCAACAACTAGGGTTTTCTGAACTGCAGCACGATTAAAGGCTGGAGAATGCATTGCACGAAAGTCTCATAGGACAAGAACTGATCTTAAACGCAATCATCGCTTTCTAGCAGGCTTCATCAAAGCTGATCCCTCAAAGTCAATGGCTGCATTGGCAAAGAGTTGAAATTTTAGCAAGATGACGATCTTAAAAGCTGTCAGACTCGACTTCAACATGAAATCCTATTCTAGAAGACGCGGTACATACTAACAACCCGTTCACAAACCATTAGGAAAGAAAGATGCCCATTGTTATTGAACCATGTGAAGAATCGAGGTGGGAACGTTTACTTGTTCGCTGACGAGAAGAAATTTGTGGTTGATGAGGTCGCAAACCGAGAAATTCGAGAATAATTGCTTTGAATCCATCAGAAGGTCCTCCCGTTATGCAGAGTAAAAATCCAGCATCCGTCATGGTGTTTGCATGTGTTGCAAGTGATGGTCAAATCTTGCCTCTCACTTCATTGAAGCAAGTTTAAAAACAAACACTGCTGAGTACATGAAGATTCTGGAGTTAGTTGTGTTACTCTGGATTTAAAAGAAGTACGATCCAAAACAAGTCATGTTTGTTCAGGATTCTGCGCCTGCTCATGGGGCCAAAACTTTCCACGCCTTCGTGAAGGAAAAATTGCTTTTGTTTGTACTCAAAGATAGTTGGTCTTCAAGCTCACCAGATCTGAATCCGTGTGATTATTGGCTATGGAGCGAAGTTGAGAAAGTTTGTAATAATAAACTTGACAACACTGTTAAACGAGCATGTCCATCACTTGAGAGCGTCCATGTAGTTAAAACCTATCAGACGTTCAGGAAGCGTGTTCAGCGTGATATCGATACCGAGGGCTCAGACATAGAGTAAATTGCTCTTCATACATCAAAGAATAAATAACGTTTCGTACCATTGTTATTACTCCTCTACAGACAGTTCTAAACATTCCTTCGATTAGTCCCAATCTACCGCTTTCACCCTGTATGTGAGGAGGTGTTCTCTTGCATATACACACCTTGTCTTGAAAGTACTGCAGCCCAAAAATATGAGTCTTGTTGAATTAAATAATTATACAAACTTACAGGTTTAAGATATTTTGTTGACTATTGTAAAACATTAAAAGACTCAAACGTGTTTTTATTTATAAAGCTGATTCTTGCACTTTTGTCGAGCTAAATAATCTTCAATTGAAGACTACTCTTATATATAATTTGATGGAGATACTCACATACTTTTTTAATCTAAACTTTACTCTTTCGTTCACTGAAAATTGTTGCAGCTTATAACATTTAAACAGGCTGATAGCTTTTTTCTGCAAGCAAACGAGGAGACAAAAATTACAATAAATAATTGAAATAGTTACCACGGGATACAATATTAAAAAAAATTCGTAAGTTGTAAGCTCCCTACTTGTCTTAAGATTATGAAAAATTTAATTCTTGTAAACAACAGGTTAAGCTGTTTGAAGTACTGTTTAAAGACTGTTAAGGACAAATAAATTAAAAATGATGTTTAAAGGTTAAGGAAAACAAAATAAAAAACTGTTGGGTGAAATTGTTACAAATTAAAAAAAACAAATAATTACAGTTAATCTCGATCAGAAATTCAACTTTCAGATCAAATGGCGTTCTTGCAAATGTTCATAAAATTGTTTGATTTTGCAATTACATTGAAATTACTAAATTACAATTTATAATCAATTTCACACAATAATTCATTTGATTTTCATCTTCTTTACCAAAGTTTGGTGAAATGTTTTTCTTAGATTATAGTAATCATAACTACATATGTTCGCAGTTGAAAAATTTTAATTTATTCAAGTTTATTCTAAAAAGTTGCTATATTTTCATTATATTCTATTATCAAATTTTCAAAATTTTGACTTATGCTCCATTGAAACATGATTACCTTATCGATCAATTATTCAATCAGGTTTTTATTGAGCAATATAAAAATGTTTTAAAAACTTCATCTAATAAAAATAGATCTCTAATTGATATATTACTGTTTTTGACATAGTAATCAGTTCCAGCAGCACTTAAAAAAAAAGTACTAACAACTTAGGGAAATTTGAGTACTACAATGGAAACCTTTTTTGGGGACGTCAAGCTAACTTAAGATTTTCAAATTAATTTTAAATTTGATTTTAATCCTTCTGAAACTAGGACCGGATCAACATTTCAAAAAAATGGTAAAACAAAACCTTGTAATGTTTTATTAATTTCTTTTACTAAACTTTAACAACCTTAAATAACTTACTATTACTCTAAATTTCAAAACCATTTCCTTCGGGATATTAACATCAACTCCACTTAAATAATACAATTAACTATCAAAGTCCAAACTTTGTTTAACATTAATCAATTAACTATAGTGAATACTCGTCCTAATAAAAGGTTGCGGTCGTTTGACCAAGTTTGTGGTAAATTGAAATGCAAATTATCTTTAATAATTCTGGCTACCTTCATCCTTGGTCGAACGCTTGACGATATTCATGCCATTGCCATTTTTCTTCATAATTTTAAGTTGAAATATGCGAGGTTCATTTTGAGGGATGGGTTTCAGGATTTACTTATTGAATACTGTTAATCACAATGTTGGCAAATTTTTGTTTGTTAGGTTGAATAAATTATTAAATTTTGGTTTTATTTTAGTGCAGTAAGTAATCATTTAGTTTACTATACTTCTTATGTATAACTTAATGTACTGTATATTAAAAACTGTTAAATATATTAATCTTATTTGATTAATTATATAAATTGATATCAAAAAGTAACATGATATTAGTTTAAATAAATTAAATTTCTGCCAAATCACTGTAGCGAGTGACATTTTATGAAAATAATGTGAATAATAAAAATTGTTCATTTGGGTGCATAGGTAATGTGGGTTACACCTAGTCACTTTATTTTTGTATTTGTAATAGCGTTGTAGGAAAGCCATGAAAACATTAAAACGTCCATTGGGTTGTAAAGTTTAAAATAAGATAAACATTTTTTCTTATTCAAAGACTTAAAATAAGTGTCATTCAAATGGTGGAAAATATTTAAAGTCAGCTCAATTAGAATAAATCAAAAGAAAAACTATATATTTGCTTATAATCTTTTTTGCATTTTTAGAAATGTTTAAAACGCAAAACGTAAAATCTAAAAGAGGAATTGGCCAATGCCAACAATTACGGATGTGTTGTTTTATATTTTTTGTTCGCTTCCAAATTGACAGAACTTGTAATTACTTCAAAATGATCTTTCCATTCTGCGTCTCTGCTTCTATTAAGTTGTTCCGATGCTTATCTATTAATGACCATTTGCACACATAAATTGCACACGTTGTGCATAATTGCACAGAGTGAGTGGTGGGCAAGAACAGGATTCGTGTATACATCTAATACTCAATTCTAAGAAGTCTGTCGACGGGTGATCATAAGGCTTATAACACAATAAAGTTAACATTGGACATTAAATTTATTGTATTTGCCGAATTATACCCTTCATGTATTAATGGGTCTTGTGTTGTACGATGTGCTTCATGGGAAACCACCTTTTCCGTGACATCAGCTGTTTTACCCGAGGCCTTGCGTTGGCTGATTTTAATTGAAATATTTTGCCCTGTGTAGTGAAAAGAAATGTTTTAATATTTTGTTCTGCGTGATGTATGATTAGGTTTACAGTTGAAGATGCTGCAGATATATTTTATCAGGCTATCGCTATGTAGTGCTTTATTATTTCAAATCTTGTTTCTGGTTATAGAACTCTATGTTTTAACAGCGTTTCACATGTAACTCCTTTGGCATATACAGTATACACTATATACTGTACACTATACATTATACACCACTATACATTATACAGTATATAAAAATAAATGTACTATCAATAAATATACATTTCATATCAGCTACAAATATCAACATGAGTTGTATGAAATAGGGCTGCGATTAAATAGATGAGATTAATAGGATATTAGAATATTTTTTTAACTTTAAGTATTTTTTCTGCTGCTAGCTTTTGTTTCGCAATTTTTTTATGAAACATAAATTTTCATTGTTTGTGGTGCTTGGTAGTTTAGTTTCAATTTAGTTTAACTGCAAAAGTTTCTATTTCAATTTTACTTTAAATTGTACTTTTGAACAATTTGCAAATTGAATCAAATTCAAATGAAGTCTCTTAATAAAACAAACATTTTAGGTTTTCAATTAAAACTTGTTTGTTTATAATTCTAAACTAATAAGTTTTGGTTCTGTTTTTGCATCTTCAAAATATGTTCGAATTATTTAATTATTTTCTGGATATTCATTAAAGTACGAACTTCAATTTATCTAAATTTCGAAGTTATAAAACTTTTCTTGAGTGTTATAGGAATAATTAAGTTCATAATGACGTAGTAACGTTAACCGAACCAACATTATAATAATAATAAGAATGATAAAGTTACACTAATAATTATATTAGAATAGTAATACTAATAATAATAATATTAATAATAATAATAACAATAATAATATTAATAATAACAATAATATTAATAATAATAATAATATTAATAATACTAATAATATTAATAATAATAACAATGATAAAGTTATACTAATAATTATATTAGAATAATAATACTAATAATAATAATAATAACAATAATAACAGTAACAATTATAAAGTTACACTAATAATTATATTAGAATAGTAATACTAATAATAATAATAATGATGATAACAACAATAACAATGATAAAGTTACACTAATAATTATATTAGAATAGTATGATAAAACTATAGCTTAATGTATGAAACATCAATGACAAAATAATTAAACTAATAACAACAATAGTAATGGTAAAAATGATTATAATTAATAATTAAAATAACAATAAAAATACTGATGGTATAAATAGTAATAATGGTAGAACAATAATAATAAAGCAATACCAAATCAAAACAACACAAATGCAATCTGAATAATTATAGTAATGTAGACAATAATAATAAAACAATTATCTGTCACAAAATTGTAATAACACTTTAATGTCATGTCATATTGATGAATAATTTAGCCAGAATAAAATTTATTTTCAACACTATAACTTTATTGACAACATCGCCTAAAGCAAGACACTACTGAGCTGAAAAACAGACTAAGTTAATTATCTTTTGAAAATTGAATAACTCAATAAACAATTAAACAATTTTGTTATAATATCCAAAACTATTTTAAACTCCTGGTAATTGCAAAGTATTTGTAATGTCGCTAGCTTGGATCTTATTTCTTGTGATTCAATTTATCTTATTTATTTTATTTATTTATTTATTTATTTTATTTATCTAATTTCGTTTGTAACTGACAGATAATTTGTTCAAATTTCTTCATTTAAAAACTGAATATATTATTCAATACAGTTTTGAAATAATAAAGTTCAACTTTCATATTTTCTAACAAATGTTCAATTTTTTGTTTTAAGTAAACATAATTAAGTTTTTATTTATATTATAAAATAACAATTAAGTTTTTATTTACTGTATATCAAAATATATTTAAATTTTTATTTTATATTAATAAAAGTATTTTATTTTAATTTAAATAATAATTTTTTTTATTATAATTTTAATATTTTTATAATAACTGATCCTTTCCACACAATAAGGATAAGGTCAACAGTAACTTCAACGTGTTTTAATCTTTATTGCAAATATTGATCATGGATGCATTGCACTGTGAGGGAAATATAATCAAACGTCATTTGTTTTTCTTGAACGTGTAAAGTCGATGTCAATTACCATGTTGAAGAGTCACTTTTTGTTATTTAAATAATTTACTTTTGTTGTTTCAGTTCTCCCACAAAAGCCTAAGGAGGAAAAATGTGTTATATAACGGCTCTTTGAATTTTTTTTTAACTTTTTTTTAGAAAAGAAATATTTTTATCTTAAGCGTACACATTTTAATATATTGCATATAGCCAATGCATAAACCTTAAAAAGTATTTTTAAATAAAAGAAAAAACAGTATTTTAACGATAGATATAACTAATTTTAACAAAATAAATTGATATTAGAATCAAAAAAAGATTTAAGGAATGTCCATCTCATTTTCTGCCAATATGCAAATACGTGTGTGCATCATAGGCTGTCTTAGGCTTTGCATAAATATTTAAGCTCTTATGATATTATACAATTGTTAATAATTAAAAAGAAGATGAAAACATCATTGAAATAGAAATAATAACTAATTCATATAATAAACTTGTTTCTTAAAAAAAAATTGTCTACTAAATTTAGTTTAGTTTTAAATAATTTTAAATGTCCTTATATCTTAATTGTATAATGTTATAAGTACTGTCTCACAAAGGCATTCTTCCACATAAACACATGTTTGACAACTAAAAATTGGTAAAATATATTTGATTTATTTTTTATTTTTATATATTTTATGATAGTGTTACGTCGTACATATATCATATACTATTTCTGTTACCAGCCAGATAAAAAATAACAAAATTTTTCATTTAAAAAAAACAACATAGGGAAGAACTCTCTTGGGAGACTATACATATAAGCCAAACGAAATAAATTAGTCCTGTGTGATTATATAAAATTATTGATGGTTAATAATTCTTCATTTAAAACGCCCCCGTTTTTATTTAAAAAAAAATTAAATTTGTGTAAAAAATCTTTTTAGCAAGATGTGTTGTGAATTAACAGTGCTTCATTTTATTATAGGTAAACATTTTATTGAAAATAAAAAAGTTGTAAACCAAAATTTGATTAGGTCAACTCTTATTTAAACATATATAAATTTGAGTAAAGATTGTTTTAGTCAAAAATGTTGAGAATAAATAGTTATTTATTTTATTGAAAGTAAACATTTCTGTAAAATGAAAAATAAAAAGTTGGGTTATCAAACTTTTCGAAAATCATGAAAAAAACTAAAAAAAGCTTTTGTTTAAAAACTATGAAGTTTACAAATACAAACCTTAAACGAAAAGAAGTTAGAATTAAATGCCTTCCATTTTATTCTACGCAAAACTTGATCCAGAACAACAACACCCACATAAAAAACAACAACAGCGACCGAAATTCAACTATATATAGAGCTTAGGCTTCACTTTGTTCACACGCTCGATGAAAATGACATAAATAAAAAGCAATTAAATTGAGTTATTCCAATCCTTTCCGAGGAATTTTTCATCTGCATAATTAAAAGAGGCGATGAGACCAAAATAGAAAATCCCCAAAACGACAGTCTTTTTAATTCCTATTAATCTCGATTTTCGGCATTCTTGCTTCCCATTCTTCCCCTTCCAAATATTTCCTAAATTATCTTCTTCTTCTTTAGAAAATGTGTTTCAGTTCCATCGTCTGCTGAGAGATATTAATCACCCTGATTTAAGACGCTGTTTCCGATCTTATGTTCTGTCGTTTCCGATCTTATGCTCGGTTTAGAATCCTCGTTACTGAGGAAAATGTTTTTTCACGGTTTTCGCCTCAAAAAAATTACCAATTATTTCATGGGCGATTTAACATTTGATAAATCAATTCCTTTAATATTAATAAAGCTGTTGTCTCTGCTTTACGAAATAAGCGGTTAATTAGCTTTGTCTGGACGCATATCATTAATATTAATTATTATATCATGTAATAATCATGGTAACAGTCAAATTAAATTACATATACAACATCTATAATATATAAAAACTATAATCATCAATTATGGGACCACTTAAAATGGATGTTTTTAATTTTTAACTCCAAATCTTTTAATCCTTACAGTCATTATTATTCAGGCAATCAGGCGTGAAAGGGTTAATGTCTAATTATGGTGAAAACTTGTGATTTATTAAATCTCAACTGAATAAATGTTTGCCTAGCATTGCTACACCATCAAGATCATCTGGTATAATATACAGTGTTTCATCCAACTTTTTTTACGCCATTCAAAAAGCCTGCAAGCAGACCATCACATCTTCCCTTCCCACCATGCAATAGTATCGTGGAAGAAACCCATAGTGAGGCTCGAAGACGAAAATTTATGTGACGTCACACAGTCGAGAAGTTCGTAGCCAGCCAGTGAGTTTTAATCCATAACATACTTACATATTTTGTTGTTTATTATTTATGATTGGCTATTTTTTCATGCATTATCGCTCAAGAAGTAAAGGGACAGTTATAGCAAACAAACTAGTTTAAACTATTCAATTAGTTTTGTAAATAAAACTAAAAAAATATATTTTTGCTCTTATTTCTGATATTTAATATTAACCAACTATAAGTGTTTTAATTAAATTTCTTGAGTAATAGTTAAATTATTTAAATTGTAAATACATTGAATGTGTTAACTTTCTGTCTGCTATAGTTTAATTAACATAAATATTTTATTGCAAATTAAGTTAAACCTTCAATAATTGCTCTACAAATATAAGACAAATTGAAATACTTTTTATGAAGTTTTGTTTAAATTATAAAAGAAAAATTAGAATTTCCAGAAGATATAAAACATTTCGGGAAAGTTATGAATTTTTGAGCAGATAAAATTTTCAAATGAGGACAAGAGGAAATGAGGAAATATTTATTTTATAATTTGGCTAATTGGAATTTTAAATTAGATTACAATCCAATTATAATAATTCACAAAAGACAATTGCTGATCTATAATTGGATTTATAGATTCGAATTAGAAGTGTTTAAATTTAATTCTATTTATGTGTCATTTCGACAATTTTGCTGCTGTAAGAACATAAACACATTGAATTTATGTTGAAAACAACCCTTATTAATTGTATCTTGTCCTAATGGGTTAATAAAAGTTTATTTCAAACATTTTCTTCGGCGGACTTTCAAAACTATTTTGCCAATTAAATTGTTTTGGTTGTTAGAAATTTATTATTTGATGAAGCCTTTCACTTGTACCAAAGGTCATTCAATACAAAACCCATACAGACGTGTTTTCAACTCAATTTTTTATTCAATCGAAATCGTATAGCATTGTGTAAATGTGATTGAATCGCAAACAAAAAATGATTGAAACAAGAGAAATTTGATTGAATCAAAAAAAGTTGGGTTGAAATCACGTCTTATGATATATCCATATCGGACCTAGTCGTTGCGCCACCTATTGTCCAATTAAATAACCATCCCTGAGCCGCAACAAAAAATCTTTTAATTGTCACTAAATTAACAAATACAGATCCTAATGGGTAATTAATTAATGTAATACTTTATTAAAATGCTTCATTGATAATTAACTACAAATCCATTAACATTGCATCTAATTTAATTTTAATTTTGTTGATTCAATATTTCGTTGATTTAATTTATATTTTATTGATTTAGTTTATATTTTATTGATTTCATTTAATTTTGTTGATTTAATTTTTGTTGATTCAATATTAATTATATTGATTTAATTTTGGTTTTCTTGAATTAATTTTAATTTTATTGATTTAATTTTACTTTTATTGTTTTGATTTTAATTTTGTTGAATTAATTTTAATTTTGTTGATTTAATTTTAATTTTATTGATTTAATTTTAGTTTTGTTGATTTAATTTTAATTTTGTTGATTTGATTTTAATATAGTTGAATTAATTTTATTTTTGTTGATTAATTTTAATTTTATTGATCTAATTTTAATTTTGTTGATTTATTTTTTTTTGTTGATTTAATTTTAACTTTATTGATTTAATTTAATTTTTTTGATTTGATTTTAATTGTGTTGATTTAATTTCAATTATATTGATTTAATTTTAATTTTATTGATTTACTTTTAGTTTTATTGATTTAATTTTAGTATTGTTGATTTCATTTTGATTTTGTTGATTTCAGTTTGGTTTTGTTGATTTAATTTTAATTTTATTGATTTGATTTTAATTTAATTTATTAAATTTTACTTTTGTTTGTCATCCACCCCCCAAGAAAAGTATGTAAGCGTACTAGACATACCTTACATACCGAACCTACCTGAACTAAATAAGCACGTACTTCGCACGTTGTGACCACAAAACACTTAGGTACGTATTTGGTGGATACAAAAATACCAAACCAGGACATATTTTGTGAGTAAACGCTCCGAATGTATGTTTTTTTACAACGTACGTTTCGTACGTGTACGTAAGTACAACGTTTTTCTTCTAGGAGAGTAATGACATGTGAGGATAATTATAATAAAATCATCTTAGACGTATTGAAATATACAACAAATGTATAAATGGACAAATTATAGGAACTGCTAATACATATAATGTGAAGGCTGAGAGAATCGTTGTTAAATGTTGAGTTACGTTTGAATAAACATCTTCAATAAGTGACCTTTGATTGTTGTTGTTGGTATTGGCGTTGTTAGTGTTTTTGAGATGGTGGATGATTTATTTTTTTTAAATAAAAAAAAGGTTACAGAAATCTTTGCTTACATTAAAATAAAGAACATAACATTCTACACTGGTGGCACTGAGGATTTTTTCTTGTGAAATCAATATTTACTTATCAAAACATACATTTTATAAGAAAGTTTAAAATCATGGTTAACAGAGATTTGGAAAAAGTTTATTCAAAATAAATAAAACAACTGGAAATTTTAAAGTAAAATGTTTGAAGGTCTTGTAATGAAAACAATAATAAATTATTTTAAATGAACTATAATAAATATACAATTTTAAATAGTAGAAACAAACTTTAACTATTAACTAGAGTTTGTTATAAGTCAAGTTTTCAAGCAAATGTATTTGCAAAAATAGCTTTACTTGTCATCAAAAAATTTAATCCGATAAAAAACAAAATTAGTTCTAATAATACTGGTAATGAAGGAGAAACAATAATAATATATAATCGATGTTGGTGTGGTAGTTTATAGATAAGTCACAATAATGTATTATGTATAACTTCAAGAAAATTGGAACTAAACATGCAACGCAGACGAATAAATATAATTATTACTTTTTTATCTTTAACATAAGTTTTGGAAAATAATAAAATCTTGATTGAAATGTTACTTATGCAAGTGGTCATAACTTTAATTTTAATAAAACCAAAACAAAAATTTCCAAAGAAATTATTTAAGAAATCAGTATAACTACGGCTTAACACGTAATGGTTAGAGGTGAATTATGCTTTGATATTTATATGCTGC
>JARUHE010284705.1:0-12751 GCA_031471125.1 Archaeomysis grebnitzkii | reverse complement strand
TATATAATGTTGTACATACTGTATTATATTTGCTCATAATCTAAATGTGAATATGGCACATGCCACAAATAAAAAAAAGTATATTTACAATTTTTTTTAGAGAAACAGGTTCAAACTAACACTCATAAGAAATGATTAACTTTTTTAATGTTTTTTTAATCTGTAAATATGGAAAATTTTACAAAGCAAAAAACTTGAAAAATAGCGAATGTTAAAAATATTAAAACTATATACTGACAGTTTTTATGAACACAATTACACCAATTTAGGCTTCTTATTAATTTATGTTTAATTCATTTTAGGTTTGAACAACTACAGACATGAAATCGATAATTATATCTGTAAATAGGCTTAGATAAAACATCTATAATTTACATTTTAATGAATATATTATTGTTAAATAATTAAAAAAAACATTACATTATTACAGGCACGGTTCCATTTTTTCCTTTCATATCACATTAATACTTTTCAATAGATCTAAACAATCGTTATTTCTTAAGCATTAGTATCATACTTGATTTATTAACCGTGTTTATGCTGATGATAACTACAAACTATAAATACAAACTTTGTCGGTTTTTTGTTACAGTTTCTTTACCTTTTCATATATTTTAGAAAGGCGTAACGTAAAAATGTTTTTATGCATATCATTTTGGTAAATAAATAAGGTAAATAAATAAATAAATAAATAAACAAATAAATAAATAATTAAAGGCAAATACTGTACCATATGTCAACCTATGTTTAGAGTAAATACACAAGTTTAAAACACGAAAAGATAACACTATAAAGAGCGAAAACAAATTGTAACAGAACATAACACAATACGGGAGACATAAGAAGTGTAACAAATTAATTGAACATACACATTGCAGCAAAATAAACCAAATCATTTAACGTAAACCAAATTGGAGTAATTTTTAGTCAAGTGTATCTTGTGCACATTAGTTGAAAGACTAACTCGTGTCCCACGGAAACGCTTTTCCAAAAATATTTAACAATAAAACTTCATTGACAAATGTTATTAGTATTGTTAATAACAAGGAAATGTCATTGATATGCATTATTATGAGAAGACAAAGTTAATTGGCATTCCAAAGATCAACATTTATTCTTATTAACGCAGAATTTGTATGAATATGAATAACAATCTGTTTGATAATTTATTGAGCTCCAATGACCTATCCTAATAATAATATCACTTGAAAAAAGTTATGATAACTATGCCTAACAATAATAACATTAAAACTAAGGATTTGTAAAACATTCAAGGTAGAATAATTGACACACAAAACCATTGTATCACTCGCATAAGGTATCCTTACTTTATTGTATCATGTCAAATACGTTTTTTTATAAAAGAAACTCAGCTGTAGTTTCCTGAGTAGGTTTTATATTTGATTTTGTACCGTAGTTTTCTATGGTAATAGTTTCAGTATCGCACCATAACATATGCTTGCCTTGCATAAATAGTTTTGTATGTCGGTTTGTTGGGATCTTTACTATACAGACAGTAAGTAAACCAAGATAAGGATTCCATATAGTTTTTGAATACGTCTAAGCCTAGTGACATACATATTAAAAAATACTATAAATTATAGAGTTATAAAATTAATTTTGATATAATAAATAGGCCTATTATTATAGAACGTCTTACTGGTGACATTGATGTATAGTGTACTTGAATGTTTACTGAATCATATATCAATCTCGAGTTTTTCTTATGCGTTTTGTTATAATTCCGGCATGTTTTTATTTCTATTTATTATTCAGTTTATCGAACATTTATCTTAATTATGTCTTTGCCTCTGACTCAATCAAATCTTAGAGAAAAATTACCCTATGTGCACGTCCAGATTGATGTGCCTAGCAATGTTCAATAATCTATATTTTATTCAACCACAATTAATTTCATGTTTTAATTTTACTAAATAAAATAGATGATTGATAAGACTAAACATGCTTCATCACGTTTCATTTCCATCCTCTGTTGTAAAATTATTATGGACTGAAATGTTAAAAAACTTTATTTAATAGTTAAATTATTAATTGGTAAATGACCAAATAGTTAAATTGTTAAATGGTAAATCGCCAAATAGTTACATTTTTGAATGATAGGTAGTTAAATTATTAATTGGTAAATGACCAAATAGTTAAATTGTTAATTGGTAAATGGCCAAATAGTTGAACTGTTAAATGTTAAATGACCAAATAGTCAACTTTTTAAGTGGTAAATGGCCAAATAGTTAAATTGTTAATTGTTAATTGGTCAAATAGTTCATTTGTTAAATGGTAAATGTCGAAATAGTTAAATTGTTAATTGGTAAATGGCCAAATAGTTAAATTGTTAAATGGTAAATGGCCAAATAGTTAAATTGTTAAATGGTAAATCGCCAAATATTTAAATTGTTAATTGGTAAATGGCCAAATAGTTACATTGCTAAATGATAAATAGTTAAATTGTTAATTGGTAAATGGCCAAATAGTTAAATTGTTAAATGGTAAATAGCCAAATAGTTAAATTGTTAATTGGTAAATGGCCAACTATTTAAATGGTAAATGGCCAAATAGTTAAATTGTTAAATGGTAAATGGCCAAATAGTTAAATTGTTAAATGGTAAATGGCCAAATAGTAAAATTGTTAAATGGTAAATGGCCAAATATTTAAATTGTTGAATGGTAAATGGCCAAATAGTTAAATTTTTAATTGGTAAATGGTCAAATAGTTAAATTATTAATTGGTAAATAGCCAAATAGTTGAATTGGTAAATGGTAAATGGCCAAATAGTTAAATTGTTAATTGGTAAATGGCTAAACAGTTAAATTGTTAATTGGTAAATGGCCAAATAGTTAAATTGTTAAATGGTAAAAAGCTAAACAGAAAATTGTTAAATGGTAAATGGCCATAAAGTTAAAATGTAATAGGTTAATGGCCAAATAGTTAAATTATTAATTGGTAAATGGCCAATTAGTTAAATTTTAAATGGTAAATGGCCAAATAGTTAAATTTTAAATGGTAAATGGCCAAATAGTTAAATTTAAAATGGTAAATGGCTAAATAGTCAAACTGTTAAACAGTAAATGGCTAACGAGTCTAGCATTTCCATTACGAATTGTTCCACTTCCCACTTCATGTTCAATGTTTTGACTTGGTAACTTGAAACATATTATTATTATAAAATGTTTTTGGTGACAACATTTTTTCTCGGATGTCATTTTTTTTCTAGTGTGGACACTTCGTCTAAATATAATTTTTTACTCAACTTTTTGTTATCAATAATTATGATTTATAAGTTTAAATAAGATCTGTGGTAATGTTATATCTAATAAATTTTGAAGACAACTTATATACAGAGAAATAAGTTGAACTTTGACATGAAACACTCCCATTGACGAATACATTTTCGTAGAGTTTATGTTGGAGGATTTTCAAACAATCGTTACCTATCTGTACATTATTGTATAGCCTATGACCGTTCCGGGAACCTTTGCATATTTGTCCAAAAAATTATTACTGTTACTATTTATATTATTATTGTTACTATTTATAGTATTATTGTAACTATTGGTAAAGTTGTTATTTTTATTATTTTTATTATTGGTATTTTTCTAATACGATGTATTATTATTATTATTGTTTTTAATTTTGTTATTATTCTTATTATTTATGTTTTTATTTTTGTTATTATTCTTATTATTATTGTTTTTAATTTTGTTATTATTTTTATTCTTATTATTATTATTATTATTATGCGCTATATAATTATATTCATGTCAGTACAATGTAAATAAATTCTGGAATAGTCAAAACATTGGTGAAACTTTTGTGAGATTATTACTTGTCATCTGAAAACTTCCTTGTTTTATTTTTCTTTCTCTTCTTCTTCTTCTTCCCACAAAAAAAGACTAGGCTTAACTAAGGGATTCAAAAACACTTTTGCTTCCGAGTTTACTCTAACGAGACAAACCCTACAATGAAATAATAATAATAATAGCAATAATAATAGTATTCCTAATAACTATAATATAATATTGGTAATAATAATAAAATTCCTAATAACTATAATAACACATGCACACACATACACAGAGATCATACACATGCACAGACACACACGCACGCACAAACACACGTACATACACACACGGACACAAATACATACATACATACAAACAAACACACATACATACATGCACACAGGCACACACACAAACCCAAACACACACACACACATGCACACATAGACAAACACACACACATACATACATACACACATACACACATACACACATACACACATACACACATACACACACACATACACACACACGTATATATATATATATATATATATATATATATATATGTATATTATAAACCTTTGTTGTAAAATAAAAGTGTGTAAACTTGTATATGAAAGTCAATAAAAGGAACCTAAAAAATTGCCTCTAATTTCATACAAAAAACATTCTGTTGGCAATTCGGTAGAAATACCAATTTAATAATAATGATAGACATCTACCATTAAATTACCATCATCACCATCTTTTAGAAAACAAAGTTCAGTTCATTTTATTATTGTACTTATTTTTATTATTGCAATGTGCTGTTGTACTTATTTTGATTATGAAATGTGGGATGTGCTGATTATTTGCTTTGCTTTATTTGTTGTTTTCATTATTGGTCATTGTGCAGTAGTTATAGAAAAATGTAAACACCACAAATAATTGTTTTTACAAATGTTATGTTTCTATTCTTATAACCAGTCAACTTAAATCTATTGTTTATCACATAAAATACATATTTTAATAATTCACATATGCTAACAATAAAATATATTTTCAAGTATTTTCATATGAAATATATATTTTAGTAATTTCCATATAAAATATATACTTTCATTATTTTCATGTAAAAGAAATATCTTAATTATCTTCATATAAAATGTATATTTAAATATTTTCATATAAAATATAGAGTTTAATTATATTCATATAAAATATTTATTTTAATTATTTTTATATAAAATATATATCTTAGTTTTTCCCTATAAATTACATATTTTAAATGTTTTTATATAAAAAGTATGTATTTTAATTATTTTCATACAAAATATATATACTAATTATTTTCATATAAAATACATATTTGTTCATTATTTTTATGTAAAAAATATATTCTATTTATTTTTATATAAAATATATATTTTAAGTATCTATAAATAAAATAAGTATTTTAATTATTTCCATATGAAATACATAATTTACTTATTTGTATATAAAATACATATTTTAATTGTTTTCTTATAAAATACATACTTTAATTATTTACATATAAAACATTTATTTTAATTATTTTCATAAGAAATATATATTTTAAATATTTCCATATAAATTGTATGTATTAATACAAAATATATATTTTAATTCATTTCATACAAAATATGTATTTTAATTCTTTTCATATAAGATATATATTTTAATTATTTTCATATAAATCACATATTTTAATTATTTCCATATAAAATACATATTTTAATTATTTTCACATCAGTACAAGCAAACAGTATAACGTGTCATTTCCATTCAATCGGTTGGATAAAATCAAAGAACAAAACTAATCAACACCTAAACAAACAAGTTACTAAACAAGGAAAATAATTCATTTTAATAACTTAAAACAAATACACCGAAAAGATTTATTATTTCTTCCTTGTTTTATTATTTAATTTTTCAATAATGTTTTAAATACAAACAAATATGAACGTAAAAATAGTTTATTATCTATTTTTTTTGATAATATTTTAAATAGAAACAAATATAAACTTAAAAATAGTTTATTATCTAATATTTTTGAGAATATTTTATATACAAACAAATATAAACTTTAAAAATAGTTTATTATTTAAATTTTTGCTAATATTTTAAATACAAACACATATAAACTTGAAAATAGTTTTTTGATAATATTTTAAATACAAACAAATATCAATTTGAAAAATAGTTTATTATCTAGTTTTCTTGATAACATTTTAAATACAAACAAATATAAACTTAAAAAAAATTTTCTTATTTAATTCATTTATTTTTTTATAACATTTTAAATACAAATAAATATAAACTTAAAAAATAGTTTATTATTTAATTGACTTAATTTTTTGATAGTATTTTAAATACAAACAAATATAAACTTAGAAAATAATTTGTTATTTATTTCATTTAATGTTTTTTATAACATTTTTAATAAAAAGAATTAAAAACTTTAGAAATAAAGTTATCATTTAATCAATTTGTTTCTCAGTTTTTTTTAAAAATAGCTTTGCTTCTTTATATCTCCCTCGTTTGATATTAGCTTTTAAAATAATTAAAATTATAATTAAAGCCAGATTGATGTTTCCATGAAAATTTTAAATAATCAACCACGTCAATTTAATGATACAGTTTCAACCATAATTATAACTATAAAAAACTATTCAAAGTTTCATTAACATTTTATCATATTTTAGTTTTTAAAGTCAAAAAACATTTTTTTAAATATGCAAAACTTACACTACAAACACTTGACTAACTTTTATGTCTCAGATGGTCAAAATTGACATACTAAAATTTACTAGCCATTGCTGACAGTGCGCACTATTTTGTTGATTCAATCATCTTACTTGTAATTCAATCAAAATTGTATCACATGCTACCAATATGATACGACTTTGATTGAATCAACAAAACAAGTGTACATTATTAACAAAGGTTAGTCAATTTGATGATATCAATTTTGACTATCTGAGACAAATGTTTTCAGTGTAATAAAAGTCTAATTATCTTTTCGAATGAAAAAGTAGTCAAGTTAGTTTCTATTTTTGTTTTCTCTCATTTATATATTATTTGTTTATTTATTTATTTACTTGTTTTTTATTTGTTCATTCATCTGATGAAATAAACTTATTTAATTATTTATTTACTCATTTATTTATTTTCTATGTACTTTTTATTTATTCATTTATTTGTATAATGATTTTTTATTTATTTATTTTCTATTTATTTTTCTATTTATTTATTTTCTATTTATTTTTGTATTTATTAATTTAATTACTTTTTATTTATTTATTTAGTTATTCATTGAGTTAGTTATTTATTAATTATTTTTTATTCGATTGTTTCTTTATTTTGTTCTATTTTTTTATTTTTTCATTTATATTTTGTTAAACTACCAACGATTCATTATAATTTATACAAAATTCTCTAAAAAAGATTGATATCTAAGGTGTAAATAATGACTAAGTTGATAGTTATTTCTGCGCAAAATGTTGTAAGACAACTGAGAATATTTAAATTAATTAATAATGATTGATTGACGTTAAAAATAGTTGAATAGCTACTCTTTAATGAATATTAAATGAACATTGTTTCACCAATTAATTCATAAGCTAACAATGTTTTATGTTCGCAGAATATAAAGAATTACTTAAAGGTTAAATTTTTATAACAACAAAAACACTTCCTTGTGTGTTTTGTTGATTTTCTTTATTTAACAATTGCTTATAATAATTGCACTTAATTAGTCATTTTAGAAACGCTAAAACCATAATGAAATATCACCTTTAAAGGCCATTTACATTAAGTATTTAATTTCCAGAAATTATTTTAAAAGTTACATTTAATGTAAAATCATCTAATTATGGTTCTTAATTTATTTAGTAACTTTAAACAAACATAATTTAAAACATAATTTAAACGTTACTTTAAAATAGCTTTACACTCTAAACATAATTCAGAACATAACTTTAAACAAAAACAAAATAAAAACAATCTAAAATATAACTTTGAAATAAAAACAATTTAAACATAATTTAAAACATAACTTTAAATAAACATAATTTAAAACATAAATGTAAACATAACTCTTAACAAAAATAATTTAAACATAACTTTTAACAAAAATAATTTAAACATAATTTAAAACATAACCTTAAGCACACGCCAATATTTATGCAGCTTTAAAGTGTTGATAAAACAAATGTGAAATAATAATAATAGTAAAAACAACATTAATAATAAATAAATAAATAAATAATAAATGTGAAATAAAAATAATAGTTAATAAATAAATAAACAAGAAATGTGAAATAATATTCGGGTTTCTTGGATTTCAAGAGAAAATATTTCTTTTTTAAGGTCAAACCAACATTAAAAATTATGTAAAGTTGAAAAAGTAAAATAAAAAACTCCAACCCTTAGGCAAGTTCATTGTGGTGACGTTTAATTTAAAAGATGTAGCTCTAGAAATAAAATAAAATAAATAAAACAAACTAAAAATAGAAAATTTAAAATTTAAAAGATATAGTTCTAGAAATAAAATAAAATAAATAAAAATAAACTAAAAATGTAAAAAATTTAAAACTTAAAAGATGTAATTCTAGAAATAAAAAAAATAAAAAAAATAAAAAATGTAAAAAATTCAAAATGGGTTCCTTCCGATTGACACAACGGAAGGTCACCGCGGCTAATGTCTTGTTCGGTCATTAAAAAATGAATACCATTCTTGTTTATGACCTAATTACCAAGTTTTCCTTTTCATTATAATAACAATAAAGATATTAATAATATTAATGATAATAATAATAAAATATTAATAATATTAATAATATTAATATAAATAATAGTAACGACATTAATAATAATAAAACTATAATAATAATATTAATAGAACAATAATAATAATATTAATGAAATAATAATAATAATATTAATAAAACAATACCAATAAAAACAATATTAATAAAACAATAATAATAATAACAATATTAATAAAACAATAAGAATAATAACAATATTAATAAAACAATAATAATAATACATATCTATTCTATTTACTATAAACAGCTTGTAATAGCTCAAAATTGGCAAACTAGGCGAACACGAACACAATATTCATAATGTAAATCATAAAATTTATAATGAAAAACATAAACATGAAATAATATTCAATATATTCATAGAAGATAATAAAAAAGGTTGCTACATATCATTTTCTATAGGGTTTTGATCTTTCATATAATACTAACAATACTATTTATGTTAATAAAAACATTAATCAAAATAACTAGAAAAACAATAATAAGAATATATGTGATAATAATAATAACATTAATAAAAACGACAAGAAAAATAATAATAATAAAAATGATTAGAACAAAAGGAAATATAAAATGATGGCGATTTATCTAATAATAAATACAACAATAATGGTATTGTTATAGATATTGTTTTATTTATAAGCTATATGTAAAGTTAAAGTTTGTTATTGTGTTTGTCAGTTTAATAATGAAGCACAATTAATCAATGAAGTTGACGTCATATGATTAGTTGGACACATCACAAGACATCATAAAGCTTATTGGCAACATAATATAAATGTAACGATTTCATAATAACATAATATAGTTTAATACAATATACTATAAATCATCTATTTTAATACAATATACAACAAATATATTTTAATATAAAAAATAAACATACTATGAATACATTTTAATACAACAACACAATATACCGGAAGTATATTTTAATACAATAATACAATATACAATAAATATATTTTGATAAAACAATACAATATAAAAATATATATTTTAATACAACAATACAAAATACAATAAATACAGAACAATCCAGCAATAAAATGAACAATAAATATATTTTAAAACAATAAATCAATATACTATAAATATATTTTAATACAACAGTACAAGATATTATAAATATATTTTAATACAACAATAAAATATACAATAAATGCATTTTAATACAACAATACAATATATAATAAATATATTTTAATACAACATTACAATAAAAAAAAATTTTTAATACATTATTACAATATACAATAAATATATTTTAATGCAACGATACAATACAAAATAAATATATTCTAATACATTAATACAATAAATATATTTTAATACAATAATACAATATACAATACATATATTTTAATACAACAATACAATATAAAAATAAATGTATTTTAATATATTATTACAATCTACAATAAATATATTCTAATACAATAACACAAAATACAATAATCATATTTTAATACAACAATATATTAAAAAATAAATATATTTTAATACATTATTACAATATACAAGAAATATATTTTAATACAATATACAATAAATTCATTTTAATAAACAATACAATAAAAAATAAATATATTCTAATACATTATTACAATAAATATATTTTAATACAACAATACAATAAAAAAACAAAATCTATTTTAATACATTATTACAGTATACAATCAATATATTTTAATACAACAATACAATAAAAATATATATATTTTAATACATTATTACAATAAATCTATTTTAATACAACAATACAATAAAAAAACAAAATCTATTTTAATACATTATTACAATATACAATAAACATATTTTAATACAAAAATAAAAAAATATATATATATTTTGATACATTATTACAATAAATATATTTTAATACAACAATACAATAAAAAAAGAAAATCTATTTTAATACATTATTACAATATACAATAAATATATTTTAATACAACAATACAATAAAAAATATATAAATTTTAATACATTATTACAGTATACAATAAATATATTTTAATAAAACAATACAATAAAAAGTATATATATTTTAATACATTATTACAATATATTATAATTATTCTTTGCAAAAAAATTGTTTCATAATGTTATCGAATATTATTTTAATCGTTTTTCTAACTTAAAACATAATTATAAATAAAAAACTTTTATTTTTCAAAAGTTTCAGTTGTTAAATTGAGATATTACTATATTATTATTACTATTTTGTTATTTTAATTATAATAAAAACTATTATGAATAAAATTATTACTATTTTGTTATTATTATTATTATGATTAAAGTTATTATGAACATAATTATTACTATTTTGTCATTATTATTATTATTATTATGATTTAAATTATTCTAAATATAATTCTTATAAATATTATTATTATTAATGTTAATATTATTATTTTGAATCTAATTATTGTTATTATTATTATTATTATTAATATTGTTATTATTATTATTATTATTATTATTATTATTATTATTATTAAGATTATTTTGAATCTAATTATTAGAAATACTATTATTATTAATATTAATATTATTATTTTGAATCTAATTATTGTTATTATTTTTATTATTGTTATTATTATTAAGATTATTCTGAATCGAATTATTATAAATACTATTATTATTAATATTAATCTTTATATTTTAAATCTAATTATTGTTATTATTATTATTATTAATATTATTCTGAATCTAATTATTACAAACACTAATATTATTAAAATAAACATTATTATTTTGAATCTAATTATTGTTATTATTATAATTGTTATTATTAAGATTATTCTGAATATAATTATTATAAATACTATTATTTTTAATATTAATATTATCATTTTGAATCTAAGTATTGTTATTATTATTATTATTTTTATTATTATTAAGATTATTGTTATTATTATTATTTTTATTATTATTAAGATTATTCTAAATCTATCTATTATAAATAATAATATTATTATTATTATTATTATTATTATTATTAAGATTATTGTTATTATTATTATTATTATTAAGGTTATTCTGAATTTAACTATTATAAATATTGTTATTATTATTATTATTATTAAGATTATTATAATTATTATTATTGTTATTATTATTAAGATTATTATAATTAATGTTATTATTATTATTAAGATTATTATTATTGTTATTATTATAAATATTATTATTATTATTTTTATTACCATTGTGCGTTGAACTTCAGTGGTGGAAATAAGATAATTGGAGGTCATCCATCGCACCTGACCGTCACTAATTAGCAACACCTGACTTTCCTCCACTTAATTGGTTCGCTTTTCAACAAAGCTGGAATATGGTATCTTACCTTATTTTATTTACCACATTATGGTAATGATGTCATTACCATATTTTATTTACCATTTTATGGTAATGATGTCATAACCTTATTTTATTTAACATATTATGGTAATGATTTCATTACCTTATTGTATTTATCATATTATGGTAATGATTTCATTACCTTATTTTATTTACCATATTATGGTAATGATTTCATTACCTTATTGTATTTATCATATTGTGGTAATGATTTCATTACCTTATTTTATTTACCATATTATGTTAATGATGTCATAACCTTATTTTATTTACCATATAATGGTAATGATTTCATAACCTTATTTTATTTATCATATTATAGTAATGATTTCATTACCTTATTTTATTTACCATATTATGGTAATGATGTCATAACCTTATTTTATTTATCATATTATAGTAATGATTTCATTACCTTATTTCATTTACCATATTATGGTAATGATTTCATTACCTAATTTTGTTTACCATATAATGGTAATGATGTCATTACCTTATTTTATTTACCATATTATGGTAATGATGTCATAACCTTATTTTATTTACCATATTATGGTAATGATTTCATTACCTTATTTTATTTACCATGTTATGGTAATGATGTCATTACCTTATTTTATTTACCATATTATGGTAATGATGTCATTACCTTATTTTATTTACCATATAATGGTAATGATTTCATTACCTTATTTTATTTACCATATTATGGTAATGATGTCATAACCTTATTTTATTTATCATATTAT